>WEIV01029003.1:125500-148593 GCA_013390005.1 Calyptomena viridis
CTGCTCCGCGCCTCCCCGCGCAGGCAGCCGCGGCCAGCGCCGCCACCCGGGGAGGCGGTCGGGCGATCAGCCTCCCTGCTCCGCGGTGCTCCGCGGTGCTCCGCGGTCGTCCTTTTTCCCCCTCTCCCTGGGAAGCAAAGGTCACCGCTTGCGCCCGGTCCGGTTCCCGGCCGCTGCCGAGCTGGAAATCAGGAAGCAGCGTGCCCTATTTGTCAAGTGTTGACAGCTGAGTTCATTAAGGCTTAAATAAGGAGGAATAAAAGTAAAAAATATTTACGTACCGGGCGTCTCTTTTTCAGCAGCTACCAAAGAGCTAGGTGTGCAGGGAGAGGGACTGCACCCTTTGTATATTATATTCTTGGGATCTCTTCAGTTTTCAAGTCTGATAGAGTCCTTTGCTTGGCAGATTAATGACGACTCCGTGTTTCTTAAGGGACGTGCTGAATTAATTATTTCGCAAATCACGTGGTCAGGACTTGTAGAAATCTATTCTTATCATCTTCCTTGCACTTTGAAATTCTGCCTGTTATGACTGTTCCTAGCAAGATTATTTTGGTCTCTAGGCTTGGGGGAAAGGAGAAAAAAAAAAAAGGAAAAAGAATCAGGGGAAACGGCTAACAAACATGGCCGTTGGAAGCGGTGTGGCTCTGCACCGAGAGGTCCCTATTTACTGTACTGTACAGTGAGTGGGGTTTGCTATTGACTCTGCCTTTCCTCTTCATTCTTACCTTAACGACTAGTGGTGATATAATATACAGAACTGTATTGATGTATCGAAAGTAACAGGAGGAGCCATTAAACATTAGAGAGAGAGTATAAACACAAAATATGGCTCAATATTTAAATTTTGCGAGTGTGTGTTTAGAAAGGCACCCTTACCCTCTCCTCTGTGCACTTGGGCAGCAGAGATACGTGTCTTCTGCTGTGCACCCTGCTCCTTGCCTGGGCTGAGCCAAAGGCTGTATTTTTGGACTCATGCCTTGACCATGCTCCAAGAGAGGACAAGCCCTCAGTGACAAGTACTTATGACAAAAATAGTGCAATCGACTTCTCCTGACTAGATGCATGTGTTATTGTCTGAGGTGCTTACACAGGGGAGAAAAAAAATTATGTTTGCCTTGGATGCATGGGAAAGTTTAACATCTCCAAGTTTGTGTTTTCAAATTTCGTTTCTTTCTTGAATTGATTCCTTCCAGGACTCACCTAAAAGGCACGTATCTGCGTGGGGATCGAGGTAACTTCAGGTGTGGCTCTTTGCCTTCTATCACACATGCAGAAATCCGGGAGTCATTCTAGGAAGGCTTGTTAAATGCAAAGCAGCAGCAAATGGATGACAGGCACTTTTAACTGCAGCCTAAAAGTAAATATAGACTCCAGCTTGGCCTAGAGTCACACCATTATGACTGGGGCAAACAGCAAACCTGTTCAAAGGGACATTTGGAAGGATGCTATGCAGAGTCACTCATCTTTTAACACTGTAATGATGGGAGGGACCAACATTTTCACAGAACAGAGACCCACCTTGTAAGGAGAGTTTGTTCAAGGTACAAACCAGAATCTATTTCGCTACACCTTTTATTATTGCAAAAGTATGTGGAGGGCTTACATCAAAACTACAGGCGACAGTTAATATAAATAACGCTTTAATCAATGGCAGCAAAACATCGGCAAAGTCTATAAAAAGCATCACACTTTTAACAGAGATGAGAGTATTGCTGGACAGTGCGACCGTTTAACAAACGCTCTAATGCACAACGTTCACCCATGATAAACAAAAATAACCAGCTTCCCTTCATACACAAAATATCTCTGGAGGAGGGTTAAAACCATTAAAAAGTAAACCTCAGGTTCGTTTTGCACAGCAGATAACGACCAGTGGGTGTTCCTGGTCATTATTACACACATTCCTGACCCTTCAGAGCATTGGTAACTGGAAACTATTTCTTTTTGGTACTTTTTGCCTCCTCTTCACGTATTCTCCGATCTTACAGCGCAATCACATCTATGTAAACCTATAGTGCCCCAGCCTCGCTCAAAGGGGACTTGCGAAGAGGATTGTAAGAGCTGTGCCTGCTGAATCCAACACTCGTCCTGGAGTTATTAACATTTCAAAAGGCAATGAAACAAATTCTGCTCGCAGCTACATCCCTGTTTGACTTCAGTGGGCGGGGGAAGATAATCTGGGAGCAGAAGTTGGTCCTTTAACTTCGAGAGCCATCTCGGTCGATTAGAAGCACAAAGCAAGGAATTGCTTATCCAAGGCCATTATTTTCCAGAACTGTACCACAGATGCCAAAGTAGGTCTCTCTCACAACACTTTTGCCCTGCTCCCAGCCAACTTAGCACAGACTTCAAGTGAACAGCGGGGGTCGGGGGAGGGGGGGGGAAGATTTTCAAGAAGACCAGCTAGAGAGGTTTTACTTCCCCACACTTTTTTTCCCTTCTTTATTTTCATAGATTCGTATGAAGGGCGAAAGGATGGCTTTGAACAGCTCTGGACAGGAAAGGCCACTGCCGCAGGACCCTGGTGTAACAAAACTTGAAAACTTGTCTCAGCAATTCCCTCCTCAAGCACTGCTGCTAGCTGCTCTCCATACTAGAGAAAGGGAAGGGTAGTTTGGGTCCAAAAGGTTAAGGGTTTAGAGGTCACTCTTCCCGGCTGAAATACAACTAATCGAATAGAAAATTTGTCCTCTGGGTGAACCTGTTCCTGCAATTTAGCCGAACTTCAGTAAAATACCTTTTCAGCTTCTCAACATGAAGGCGTCAGAAAAAAAGACGTCTTTTCTATGTATGAACTCGGTGCTTTTTGTCATAGAAACAATGATGCGAATAATGCGGGAATATCCATCTTTAATATCACGACGTGCAGATATTCAAGTATTGCCATGTGCAAGTCTGAGAACTGGGCTAACCCTAACGAAGAACAAAGAGTTTTCTCCAGGCTCTAAAACAAAAGACCAAGTCTTAAAGTCACTTTGCGGACTTCTAGGGATGAGAAAAGGGCAGAAATTAACCGCTGGCCACAGTTAACGCTGCCGAATGCACTCTTGTTGAAGAGCTCTCCTTTTATTTTCGAATTTATTTAAGCCCATTTTGGCCACTGTTTTCCCGAGAAAGCCTAGAAAGCCGTGAGTCCTTGGTGAGAAGCACCCAGCCTGGAGAAGGGCACGTTAACTCACCCCCTGTTCTTTCCACCTCCCTTCAGTGTTTGCTATGAGCTTTTTTCTTTGCCCCTCTTCTCTTTAATAAAGTAATCATCTCGTTACAATTTCGACGATATGGTTCCTCTCCCAGGCTGCCCTGAGGGTACAGGAGAAAAGGGCTGAGCTTTAAAATCGCCTGAGTGGAGGCGTAAGTGACTGAGGGAGCTGGTTTGGTTGGCTTTTGTAGTTACAGCGTACGAAAACTTTGGCAACCAGCAGTCATGGACAAATCGGTAAGTATTAGACCAGCTCTACTCCCATTTCCCTTTCCTATTTCCCTGAAAGCAGCTTGCTGAGATTTCCTACCTTTACAGTCATGTGTCAGGATTTGCTTAAAAACAATCACCGTTCTAAAAAAAAAAAAAAAAAAAAAAAAAAAAAGGCAAAAAACCCCTGAACAAATCCAAACCACAAAAACCCGATAGACCAAAATAAACCCCAAACAAAACAAAGCAGTAGCCCACACAGCCTCTCTCTCCCTAGCAGAAAAGAAATTTAAAATCTGATTGAAATAGTGTATCCAGCTTTCAGGTTATATCAGAAATCACACTAACTCGTCACTCTTTTTGTTGTTGTTGTTGTTTTTGTTGTTTGTTTCTTTTGGGGGTGTTGTTTTTTGTGGTCTACTCTGTTTTTTTCTTTCCATTTTTAGATGAGGTATCGATGGTTTAAAACACAGGGCTAAGTAGAGCAGAATTTAGAAACAGATTTCAAGCCTGTTAGCTCTGGATGACACACGATAAGGAGCAGGGACACTTCCTATTCACAAAGAAGAAAATTAAAGGAAAAAAAGGGAGGGGGGGGCAAGAGAGTTGTGTACGTTCAAGACAAGTAAACATTACATAGGTGTTCATGAGACTGAGAAGGAGAAATACTGTATTTCAGCTCCCCTCCCCTGTTTTTGGTTTGACTATTTTCTTTTTTTCTTCATTCTTCTGTGGGACAAATAAATAAATACACTACCACTATCAGAACGTAAAATAACCCGTTTTCACTTAACTCCTATGCACACCTTCTGAGACGTTATGAAAATGAGCAAGTATTTTCATTACACCAAGAAAGGTAAAGCAGCACAAAAAAAGTTCACAATTATTGGTCTTTATGTTCAAATAAAAGACTATACTATGATTTTCCTGTCCTCAACTTGCCCAAAATGCATCCTCCCGAAATTACATGGGATAAAAAGACAGTATAAATCCCAGAATAAAGTATCCAATCTTCACTTTCGAATTCAAAACTGAAACACAGGATAGTTTCTTTTTCAATGATTTATTACTTTTAAGGATAGAAGATCTCATTTAATATTTTCCCAATTCCCACTGCCTGCGTGATGTTTTGGTTTGGTTTTGGTTTGGTTTTTTTCCCCTCTCTCTTTCTTTCCCCTATTTTTGTTTTCCTTTTTTAGGTTGTGCTAGAAGAGGCAAATAAAATAAAGTCCAAAGTAGCGTCATTTTGTCTCCTTTGTACAACAGTACCTTAAAGAAAGATGAGAGTTTCTCGTGTCCTTGGCTGCTACATGCAGGTTCTGCTTGGGCAGTGTCAGTTATGTACAGTACTGGTCAGAAGCAAAGGATGAAATGGAAAATTTCACCTCTTCTACAAAGTTGTCAAGTCAGTTTGATGGTCCTTGGAACCAGTTTGTAAATGGGTGTTTGAACCAGAGGAAGAAGACCTGCCCTTCGTGTTGGGCAGTTTGTGATCTTTTTTCCACTTCATTCTTCTGTTCTGAAACCAGATCTTGATCTGGCGCTCAGAGAGACACAAAGTGTGGGCTATCTCGATACGGCGGCGCCTGGTCAGGTACCTGTTAAAATGAAATTCTTTTTCCAGTTCTAGGACTTGCTGTCTGGTGTAAGCTGTGCGGGAGCGTTTAGGTTCCCCTCCGTTGTAATTGGGATTCACTGGGAAAAAAATACGGAGAACTTTACAAAGCTAATCTTGACTTCCCGGTTCGACTTTACGAAAGAAAACCTTACGAGCTGCGAGCATGTGGCGGGACTGGATTCGTCCCAGTTGCTTACAATGGACGGGCTGCTCTCCCCCTCGTTTGAGGCAGGCACTACGGGCACACGCAGCTAGGTAGGCTGGGAGCCTTTAGCAGGCTCCTAAAATGGAGTTTTATCCTGCACGGCAAAGCCCCGCATGGCCAACGGCCTATTTCCTCAGCAATAAAAATTTATGGCGAGTGTAATTGGCCACCTCGGCTTAAAAAGCTCGTCCACGAGCCTGGCAGAGACTCGGGCAAGAGCCGCTGAGGACGATTCAGAAGCAGGGTAGAAGAGCAAAGTAAGAAGAGGATCCTTACCCGAGTTAACATGGACTTTCTTCATCCAGGGATAAACTACTGCTGGCTGCTTAACTGCGGAGCCGTTTGGGGGTTTGAGGGCCGGCTGCTGGCTGCAGGCTCGCGAGTTGGACATTGGAGGCGGTGGACAATGCTCTGCTGGGCCGGGGAAGTGGCTCGCCGGGCCGGATTGCTCCTGTCCGTGACCCCGCGGCTGCCCGGCAGAGCCCTGGGCATTGCTACAGCTAAAGGGTTGCTCGCTGTAGTTTGACCGTGGGTAGAGTCCCTGGTGCTGGAAATCAGAGCCCTGCGAGGCACTGTAGTACTCGGCCCCCTGCTCGCCTAGATAGCTATTCTGTAAATATTCCTCGCAAGGAGGAAATTTGGGGTCCACATACTTAGAGTTCACCATATACGAACTCATGGCCATTAATTTCTGAAGGTAGAAAATACTAATTTTTCTCGTGTTGTCTTTTTTTCCCCTGCTATAGAGCCCTCCTACTTGCTGTCAACTGAATAAAGTTAGGCGGGCATGTGACCGGCCCGGCCAATGGGGAGCCGGGCGCCCACCGCCGCATTTCCCCGCATTTCCACCGATTCCACTCAATAACATCCCTCTAACTGAGTGACCCCCCCTCTCCGGCCGGCCGCACCCCCAAACCAGGTACCGAAGGTGTAGGGGTACCCCGGGGCGGTGGCCGCTGCCCTGCCCACAGCCTTTTGTCTGAGCCGGCTTCCCCCAGCTCCGGGGGATGCAACCCCGCCGTCTGATTTACCAGCCACGATCACCACCTCGAGCTTGGTACCTCGTTTTAAATAAAATCTAAGAAAAAAAATCGGAAGGAATATACGCAGGGATGAGCTGAAGCGGGGTTAGAAGGAAGGAAACTGATAAGCAGGAGAGGAAAAGAAAAGCCATCAAAGAAGAGGGTAATATAACGTACAATAGATCTGTCCTGTCTTTGTCTCGCAGAGGTCATACAAAAGTTACCAGAATTTAGTTCTGCTGAATAAAATTAGGCAATCAGTAACTACTCATTCACTTTCAAGCCTCAATATGTACGCCTACAATGTATGCGTGCACAGACGCAAACACCAACATATATAAATAAATATATACATGTATGTATGTGAAATCATACAGATAGCAATAAATAGTTCACTTTTAACCACTAAAGTTCAATCAACTGAACTGGAGCACCGTTTAATTAGGTTAAAAATATCACAGGTTTAATGAGAGAAATTCTGTCTTCATTCATCAATATCATTCCTGGATCACAAGTAAGTACATTCCAGTGAGGCGAAGGCTGCTTTTGCTGCTGTTGTAAATATTTTGATGCGATCTGGATCCTTGTCAGGGAAATTTTGCTAACATCTGGCATATCTAGCTAATTTATGAGTATCTTTTAAAAGAGTCATTCACTGATTGGTAGATAATGACATTTTTTTCCCCAGAAAATTTGTAACTTCTGGTGATATTAACTATTTAAATTTACAGATTTTCAGTGAGAGTTAGGACTGAACGACAACTGAAGTTTTAAGAAACGTCTTAAAACCTAGCAAATAGGAGCGAGGCAGAGAAACTTTTATGATTTCTGAGTGTTCAGCACGCACATGCCTCTTGATTCCGCCAGTATTTAAACTCCTAACCATTTGCAGAAAGGTGAAGTTTTTGCATCGACCATATATTCCCCTAGAATCGAATCTGTGACTATATGAATATCACACAAATTCGGTTCTACAGGGTATATATAGACAACGTAATAACATTCTGTTTTCATCTACAATATAGCAGGTCTTTGCAATTCTCTTAGTCTGTTACTGTCTTCTGAGGAATGCAAACTATTCTGCTGGGACTCAGTTCTGAAATACGGATTTGCAGGAAGGTGGGATTTCAAAAAAGATTCACGCTTGTTATTATTGCTGCAATAGAGCTATACGACTCTCCACCAATTCATGGCGATGAATATCGCCTATCAAATTCTTAGAAAGACCTGCCGCTCTCTTTAAATTCTCTGCCGTTTACGTACTACTCGCTAGGCAAAATGGACGTGATCGGTCAAATTGTGCTATTTAGAATGATAATGGTTAAAGTAATTTAGAAAGGCGTTTTTTAACTATTTAGACTAACGCGAATCAGAAGAGATTCTCCATGATTAGAAATACCTCCAAATAAAAATTGAATTTAAAAAAAATCGAAACAGAAGTAAAACAGCCGACAACAGAAACAGCAGTTGGTGAAAAAGATGAGATTAAAGGCTGGAGTTAGTTGCTTTCTGGAAGAAGAGAGTTTCCAAATTTACCTTCATCCCATTATGCTGGTCTAGCTATTATCCCGCGAGCTGCCCGCGAGCCGCAGTCTCGCACCCTCCCAGGTTTTCCCCGTCGTAGCGTTTATGGTGAAGGGCAGGGCGAGAGGTCAGTCGAAATCATTTACAAACATATCACAAAGTTTCATTATTTTTACTTTGTCGACAGCGGGACACAAGAGTACAAAAGTTCATGAATTGTGTCTGACCCAGCTCCTCACTGCTGTCCTACAATCAACCTCTTCTCCTTCTACTATTTAAAACAGGCACCATAAGGACAAATAATGGTGCGGGTGTGATACATCCAACCACTGCGAAGGGCAGATTTGGGGGTGTTGCGCTTATCCGAGCGATATGTACCTATTTGTTTGCCTGGCTCCGACTCTCAACTGCCTGATATGGGAGATGCTATTTTTAAACATCTGCTTTCCTATTACTGCTGTGATGCCTTCTTTATAGCAAGTGCAACTCGAAACGACTTTGTGTCCTTAATCCCCCCTCAGATTATTTAAATCTCCACACAACTATTTTAAGTGTCTCGCCCTGCTTTCTCCTCCTTTCTCTGAGGGGAGGGGGGATATCCCCCGCCCTCGCGGGGCTTATTAACCACCCGACTGAACTGGCAGGGTAACACCCACCACCCCCCAAAGCGAGATCGAGTTTGGGGCAGCCCCCAGGAACGGACAAACCCTCCGAGGGCTGCCCAGGGAGAAGCTGGGCAGAAGATGGGGCTGGGGAAGTAGCAGCTCCCCACTCTGCTTAATACTACACATTTTCATATTTGTTAGACGCTGTGACCTGCGTTTCACCTTATTGCACGACTTGTTCAGACAGGTCAAAGCCAAAGAGTTATTGATGAACAAAAGCGTTATATATTCACCTCCTGTTCAACTGCCCATACAAAATACTTTTGATCTAGCAGGCTTTTTGTATTCTGTTTTATAATGAGTATGCTAAATGCACGTTAGCAGAAAACAAGTAATCCATACGTTTAGGGCCGGCCCTGGAATAAAATGCCAAGGGCATCTTAGTAGTGCAGGGCTGAGCTACGAGGAGAGGAAAGTTACCTATGGAACACAATTAAAACTGCAACGCTGGAGGCGATTCTTTGGTTCATATTTATAGGGCTCGAAAACCAATACAGCAACGTAAGGCAAAAGGACAATGAGAAGCTTGGCACAGGCAGTGAAATTGATTATTTATCAGGAAACAGGGAGAGGAAAGAGGGAAACTCAAACAAACAGCTCCTCTCCTCTACATTCTCCCGGTGAGAGCGGGGCTGGGAGAAACAGAAAGGTCAATATACAGCTTGATGAATCTCCAAATATCGCAGGCTTTCTTTCCCTCTTTAAAAGACAAGCCGGTCTCAGCCTGGAGCACCAGGACTGATACACTTAACTCCTCACTAGAGCCAGAAAGGTTCCTTATGCACAGTTATCTCCTGCCCTCTCCTCTGTCTCCCCAGTGCAGCTCAGGCAGGACCGTCTGGGATGCGAAAACCCTACAGTAAAAGATTGTCCTCCTAAGCTCTGATATCCATTCCCTTCCTTGCCTTCACAGCATTTAAATCCACATTAAATCCCTTGCCCGGAGAGACCTAGCAGCAGTGGATCGGCTCTACTGCCTGCAGGACCCGGCTGCAGCCGGGCTGCCCAAGCTGACTAGAACTGATCGCCCCCAAGCTCCCTCCGCTTCTTACGCCCCGGTCACCAGGCTATGCCAAACAAGGGTAACATCAGAAAGCAGGCACAGCTCTGCTTAGGATCCCGTCTGGAGAACAGAGTGGGAGTATCCAAGGTTATGAGGCGCTAGGACATAACGTGATCCGTCCGGGTTCTGCACGGGGAGGCGCTGTACAGTCCCACCGAGTTAAAATGGAAACGCTGCTAATTGCTTTGGAGTGCTTAAAAGCAGGACGACACCTGTACAGCCCTGTAATAAACGCCCAGGAGACTGCACCTCTGCTTTTAACACTAGCCAGGATTATGATATGGTACCACAAACCAACTCCACAAGAGCCTTCACACGCTGACATGGTCTTTTTTTTTCGGGGGGGGCGGGGGAGGGAAGGGTAGCAATATTCATCAGGGATCATAATTTTTAATTTTTCCAGTCTAAAGGGAAGAAACAGGATTTTCAAGCAATGCAAATTCTACAGGAAATAAGAGGTTACTTACCGTGAATGTCCTTCCATGCTGCCAAACCTGTTGCAATAAAAACGTTTGTTACTGTTGTATTCCACATACGGGTGATATTTCTGGAGAACAGTTAGAAACCACGTTTGATAGATGAAGGCAGAGAAGAGCTCGTGGTAAATCCTGCGAAGAGCGGAGTGGTGGGATTGAAGCCCCTTCCAAATGAGAACCACGTTGCATTCAGGCAGGTTTTTTTATGAACACACACTTTCCCTGTGCCTAGGGCGTGATCTTTCACTTTTAATATTCATAGTCTAAATTTTATACCGGATAATTTCTAAAGACATGAGAAGTCAGACCTCCCTCTTTCACTGATGGAAAAGAAGAATAACAAAGCCTTTTTTTTTTTTTGTTCTGTGCCAATCCAATCACTTAGAAATTAAATATTCAGATCACCTTTGCTAAACCATCAACCACAAAACGTCACAATACGCCGTACAACATCATATCCTTGCCAAGTACTGAAAGAACTACAATTTTATTAGAATAAATATCCAATTGCTCAAAGATAGATCCATCTTAAGAGCACCTAATTAACCTATCAGCAACTGTGAGACATGCATCTTTGTATCACAGAGGGGTAGATTTAACTTGAATTTTCCTTCAAATATTGTAATAAATATATTTGAACATCACAATAAGGAAAAAAACCCCACGCTCTTAGTCTAATGCCCCTGAAAAGCGTCGTCTATTTAAAAGTAAATACTATCGGGAGGTTTTCTTTTGTAAGCGATTTTTCACCTCCTCTAATGCCCTCCTACAATATGTTGGAGAGTTATTGTTTTAAACACAAGGCAATTGCCTCGATATCAATAGTTCACTACATAGAGCTTCCCAAGACCGTTTTTGGTGGTTGTTTTTTGTTTGTTTGTTTTGCCGTGGTTTGGGTTTTTTGTTTGTTTGGTGGTTTGGGTTTTTTTAAGTTCTGACCACTGGATAACATTCAGAGCCTGCGAGGAAAGTGGATTAATATCATCATTTTGGCAATAAGCATCCTTTTTTAATTTTTTTTTTTTAATTAAAAAAAAAAAAAGGTTAGCTGCAAATAAGGAATCCCATTACATTCAAAAATGCCAAACAGGGACCAGCCGGCTCATCCCGGCGCACCCCTGGCCTCCTAAGCTCTACCTGTCCGTTTTCCCAGCAGAGCTTTTCCGCGTTGCCGGGCGGAGCAGTGCTGGTACCCCACTCCCACGGAGTTTCTCGGGGCACAGAGAGCCCGAGCGCGGCGGCGGTGGGGAGGCTGATAGCGGACTTACTGTGCACTCCCCCCGCGGCCTGGGGGACCCGGTAGCAGAGGTGCCTGCACGGTCGCATTCCTGCCGATGGTTCCCTGCTAACACTTTCCCGATTACTGCTTCCAGGAACGAAAGCATCTGCACTTGTATGCTCTTAAACTAATTTATGGTGGGAATTATATTTTGGCTTGTCAACTCTCAAGCCATAAAACAAAGTTTATTGGAATCACGTGCTTCTAAATAGCCACTCAGGACCTATCTCTGTGGAACCATAAATAACCTTCAGCTTTAAACTTTTATTCGCTAAATAAAGGTTCGCTGAATCTATCCTATAAAATGGGACTGGGTTAGAATAGCGGAGATGGGTGGAAGCTTAGCTGTACGGCGTTATGCTAGCCTTTTTGAAGAGCGTGTTGTAGGGAAAGCCGCAAAGGGGAATTAGTATTCCCAAAGTACTCTTGAGAAAGAAGCTAGGGGCGTTTCATGATGGGTAACATTTATTTTTACTGCTTAGGGGACAGGGAAGCCCAACGCCAGGACAAAATAAAACAAAAACCAAACCAACCGAAAGATGGAACCTCCTCTTTCTCCCCTTGATGTTTTTGGTCAGGGTCCCCTGAAAAATGGATTTGAGCCGTTCATCTCATGAGCTCGGGATGCTCATGAGCCAGGGGCTGCTGGTTCGTCGGGCACCCGACGGATCTTTGTAAGTGACCAAACTGCTCCAAAAAGTGAGGGTATAAGGCTTCGGAAAGGGAGAAAGTGTGAAGCCTGCCACAATGAGATCTTTGAGGACTGGAAGTTTAAGGACGGTTATAAAACAATAAAACAGCCCTGGTGTGAAGGGAGCAGGGTGTGAGTTAGCAAATGAGAATTTCAAGGAGCCCAAGCACAGGAAGTCAAATGTCCCTGGCAGTCTCACAGCATGAAGAAACCCAGGCACCAGCTCCCAATCTATCATGGCTAAGATGAGGCCGTCGGAGCAGCCAGTAGCTCCTGATGCGTCCAAGACTTGTACCTTCGCCAGAGGGCGGGGAGCCTCATCAGCCGCGTCGGGGACCGACCACGGACTGAAGGGACAGGCAGGTCGCCCGGCCCGCGGGTGCGAGTGCGCCTCCGCCCGGGGGCTTAGCTCTGAAAAACGAGCCAACTTCAGCTGCTTGCTGGGTTGTGGCACCAGCTGGGTGGTGTCTTTAACACCAGAGTCTGCTCTTACTCCGCCATTTCCTAACGAATCTGGCTACACAAGTCTGAAGTGGCCCAAAAGAGGTAGCTCAGCTCTCTCCGTACTCTTTAGATGGCTCAAATCACAGCTGATCAATTTGTTTTCCTCCAGAGAACAAGAGGCATCCCGAGGTCCTTCCCTGCTCCTTCTTTACTACCCAGAGTGACTTTGTATTCTGCTATTTTTTTTTACTCTTGTCAAGGTCTTAATCATATGGCATTGCCTTCATGCTTTTTTAATGTCTTGAGCTGGGGAATGTCTCTTTCCCCCTCTCCTGCCCAGGACAGCTGGCAGGGGCAGTGTGCAAGGTGGCATTTTAGCTGCAGTGTGCAGTCTAAGAAACATTACTGGGCCCAGGGGATTTGGCCAGGCGCCCCTAGGAGTGGAGTGGGCTACCTTGCATGGGCCTGACCTCGGGGTTGCTTTCAGCTGAAGCACAGCCCATGCTCCCAGCCCCAGGCAGACATAGGAAAACTCCCTGGTGCTCCCTAAGTCTTGCTCAGGCACCCAGGCCTGGACACGGTAGACCCTGAATCAGATTTCTGACAGGCTCTAGCTACCTTCCTCTCCAAACACTTCATCCTCACTGGCCTCTGAAAGGGCTCCAGTGACAGGCAGCTGTAGGGAGCCAAAGCGCCTGTCCCCTGGGAAGGTATGAGAAAAAGATACATACTGGGATGCAAGGGGAAGGGTGAAATAAGGAAGTGCAATAAAATGTGGGGGAAATAATCTGTGATGACAAGAACCACAATGCAGAGTTGAGTCCATTTGCCCTTGGTACAGCAAAGGTCTTGTCCCAGGCAGTGGGGGCCACGGATGGACTCCTGCCCCTCTGCCAGTAAAGAGAGTGTCATATCCCTCCCTCCCTCCGGGTCTGTGATTGCTTTGGGTTTTTTGCTCATCTCGTGGGCAAGAGAAGCCCATGGTTTGGAGACAAGATACTGTCCTGTATGTGCAGGAGGAGAGGAGCCGTGGTGAGGCAGGAGGCATGGCAGCACAGGGACTAGCCAAACTGTCAGCCCCTGGCAAACAGGGTGGCCCAAGCCAGGCATGTGCTTCAGGCACACGTGTCTGGGAGACTGGGGCTGGGAAAGGTGAGGCTGTGGCATAGCGAGGGATTGATGGTTGAGATACAGCTCACTGTCATCTAGGGACAAGATGGATGTTTCGAGTAATTCTAGCCGTGAGATTTTTGAAGAGGGAATTAGAACGATTTTCAGATTTCCTGTTCTAAAATGCAGATGTGAAAGTTGGCTTTGAATCTCTGGCCGGCTCATTCTCTAGGCTTTTATGTAAGTTTTCATATTTGGGGCTGACGATCTGGAGATGGATAAGATGTGTAATGAAGTAACACAGTAACAACTGTTTCCCCTCTGGTAATTGTTGTGATAAAAAGGTTGGGGAAATTGAATCACATGTGTAAGTCACCATTGCTCTCTATGGTACTTGACAAACATGATGACTGGTATCTCACCCCGAGGACCACACTACCAGAAAATTACAGACTCCATCTCTGCTTTGAAGACCTACTGAGAGCCTCGATAGCATCCAACATATTATGCCCCTCTGTTTTTATCATAATCTCGACCTTTCCATAGCCACCCCGTCGCCCATGCCCTCACCAAGCAGGATGTAGGCATGCAAAGGCCTCTGCCCGCAGCACTCCGCGGCCGCAGGCAGATCCGGTGGCAGCAGAGGACCGGAGCGGGCAGGGCGGTGTCGAGCCGCGCCTCGACATCAAACGCGGGCAGCGGCGGCGACACCTCGGGTCCGTGGGCGAAAAGGGCCACGGAGGAGCGCGGGGCAGGGAGGGGAGGCCGGGGGCCGTGGGAGCGTCTCGCCGGGGCAGGCACATCCCGAGGCGATGGGTGCCGCCAGGGTCATGTCCGGGCACGGCTTGGGAAGGTGAAGCCTGGAGGCAACAGGTGAGGCGGAGGCAGGGAACTCTGCTGGGCCCCAGCTTGCAGGAGGCAAGGGAGGATGTGCAGGAGCCGGGGGCTCTGCTTGCGGAACGGGAGCCGGCGGGAAGGAGGGTGCAGGCCGCCACAGGGCTCTGGCAACCACATCAAAGAGGCAGGATGGGAAGAGGTGGGTGCATGACATCAAAGGAAGGGATGGTGACCGGGGCACACGAGGAGAGCCCCATGGCACTGTGGTTTCGTCAGGGAGTCCGGGAGGGCGCGCACCGGGCGCGCGAGAGGCTGTGGACCTGGGTCACACTGGAGGCCGTCGCACCGGAGGAAGTGGGACAACTGGTGCGCAGCTGGAGACGCCCGAGAAAGGCGGTGGAGNCCGCCGATGGGCCTCTTCCGTGGGCAGGCGGGCGGCAGGGCACAGGTCCCGAAGCTGGCGGCGGGGCGGTGGGCCCCTCGCCCCGGAGGGGAGAGCGGCCAGGCTTGTCCTACAGCGCCTTCTCCTGGAAGAGGCCGTGGAGACATAATGGCTGGTGGCGGCGATCGAGGCCTGTCGCGCCCCCGNTCCGTCGGGGCGTGCGCCCGCACGCGGGCAGAGGCGGCGGAGCTGGGCCACGACGACGGGGCCGGCCGGTCATCTGGGGTGACCCCCGCCGCCACGCACTCTCGCAAGCTGCATCTCGGGTGACTCCCGGCGTGGGGCACTGGGAAGGCATTGCCGGCTGCTTTCCCCTCTCGCCGTCCCCTCCCCCGCGGGTGATGGGAGGCGAGTGCTGGATTTGGGCAGAGCCTGCTGCCGCTGAATGCACTTTTATTGCCTCTTGTCTCTGGCAGAGACCCTTCCTCCGCACCCCGCCCGGCCTCCGCGACCTGCTGCAATGTTTATTGTGCCTCATCTTTTCCTTTCGCTTCCTGTTTTCTTCCCTCACGCTCCAGCAGCATTAAGTGCCGCACTGCAGTAGAGCAGTAAATACCTTTAACAGCTGCCTGCCAACCGAGGGGTGAAATACCGTCTTTGTTCGGATTTTTTTTCCTGTTCCAAGCTCTCATAAAATACCCCGTGGAAATTATATTTGTTTGGGGAATGAGAAAACGAATCGACGGGATTTTCTATTCTTAAGAGCGCAAAACCACCTTGTATTTCTTCTCCCAGTCTTATTGGATTTCCCGGGTCCGCAGTTCACATCCCCTCCCCTCTTTGCACTGAAGTCCTGCCAGACTCGGAGGACAGAGGCTTCACTTCTCCTCCAGACAACCTGCAGCAGCTAAGAGGGAGCCCAACTTGACTTCCCAAACGGCAGCCGGTGCCAGCGGTACCTGGACACTGCCAAGGAGCGCAGGCTACCGCTTTCTGCCGGCTGCTTTGTGGTGGTGATTTTATACTGCCCGTGCCTCAGGAAAGGGTAGGCTAGGGATCGACTTGTTCCTTTCAACAAAAAAATTAAACGAGTCATCAATTCTGTCGAACACGTCTGGAAACGAAGCAAGTGAGAGAAATATGACTGTGAAATCTGTATTTTAAAAATTTCAGCACACCAACACATCTATACTCATACCACGTTGTCTAGGTATAAATACATATAAAACTACATTCCACATATGCGCCATATATATAAACATGTACATACAGAGTTTGCTATGAATACTTACAATTACATAGCTATGTTTAAGGGCATAAATAGACTTATGTGTACTTCAATGTGGATAAAAATAAATAAATAAATACACACAGTAAAAGAAGAACAAGAGCAAAAGGAAACAAGGAAGGAAGCCTTTTAGAAGGGAGGAAGAGCCGAACTCCCGCATAAACCAGAGCAGTAAGAAATGCATATGTGTATCCGTATGTGTCAGCAGATGGACCCACAGACACACACATGCACATTAGAATTCGTTAGAACATCCTGCTTTTGTTTTCTTCTTTTTCCCCAGGCTACGAATAATTTCAAAACAGCTCAAGGACGAGATTTTCTGAAGTTTTTGGAGAGATTTATAGCCAAGCAGCTATAATTACTGTGTCGCCTAGAAGGGATTCCAAGAGTGAAACCTAACACAGCGCATACTTTCCAAGTTACTCTTGAAGACTGTTGCTATGTTGAAAACGACTCGTCCCAAATAATTCCGAAGTCCTGCAGCAGCGCAGGGCGGTCAGCTACTGCAAACAGCGAAAACGTGGGGGACAGAGCGCTTACTGCAGTGGGACTCGGGCTTAGCAGGCTGGGGAGGTGCTCGGGGATGGATTAAAGAAGAATTTCTTCTGCACCTTCAACATACGTACCGGGGCACGATTCGCACCTTTCCACTCACTGTGTATGGTTTAATCAGGCATTTAGCTTTACCGTTAACTGGCTGCTTTTGGGCTAAATGGCGATTCGGTAAATTCCTGCCGTGCAATGCCACCACGGACCATCGATTAAAACGCTAAATATTAGGCGGCGTGTTTTCTAATGTGCATTAACGTTTTGAAAATGAAGATGAGATGAGTAAAATATTTATACGTTCGCAATAATGTACTTCCAAAGCATATGTGTTCCGCTTGGAGAAGTATAGGTGTAGATACGTGTATATATGTTATAGGTAATGTGAATATGGATACATAGGTAAAGCAGGTATAGTTTACACAACTGTTCTATCCTCTCGGCATATTTCAAAATAAACCCGGGAGTTTGTTGTTGGGTTTTTTTTTCGAGAACTCGTCCCACATTTAGACCCCGATGATTTCCATGTGCGCTCCCGGCTGCCGAGCCTGGCCCGTATGTCGCCCATCGAGCAGGTCAAGCCTCAGCCGGGGCTTCGCAGTACAGCGGGAGAAGGTTATGTGAAAATGCCTCGGCGGAGCGTGAAGGGGCTCCCGGGGCTGGCCTCGGGCACAGCCCCCGGCTCGACCGGCTTGGCGGGGCCGCCCTGCGCCCTCTGCCCCCGCGGGAGGACTGACCCTGATTTTCCTGCGAAAACACCTGTTAAGCTTTAAAGTTACGCGACCGCCCTTCCACCATGGGGAAAACAAACCAGAGCATCAACACAGAGCACTTCAGGACGGCAGTGGGGGAAAGTATACCAAAAAAAAGACGGTCTTTTATTGGAAGAAACCCCGCCGGCAGGCGAGGCACTGCCTGCGCACACTGCGCCCGCCACGGAATGCCGAGGAACGCCGCGCCATCGCGCGCATTTTCCGTGCCAGACCGCGTGTAACAGCCGCTCGCACGCTGCGGCGTGCCCACAACTACGATTAGTAACAATAACACCACCGAAAACTTCAATAGCAATAATAACAACTGTAGTAGTAACCAAAATAGTGATAGTAAAAACAATACGACGAGAAAGAATAAGGGACTGCGAGAGACAGGTGACTAAGGGTATCAGGAGGACAGGGGAGCCGGTGCAGTGCCGCGGATCGGCACGGTGCGCGGGCGCGGAGTACCGGCGGTCAGCCCAAGGGGAGCTGAGTGCTTACCAGTTCGCGGCACTGCCCGCCTGCGGAGGAGCCCGGGAGGGTTGCTGTAATCCATTTTGCACCCGCATAGCAATCCGTGTGCTGAAGGAGATAGCGGCAGCGGGAGTACCAAGCGGTGGGAAAGGAGAGAGTGGCTGGATGCGGCGCGGCGGTGGGCATGGGTCTCCTCGCATCCCTCCGTGGGCTCGAGAGAGGAGAACCCGCGGGGCCCGGGAAGTGTCAGTGCGAAGGCGGAGGGACCGGCCGCGGGTCTAAGGGCGCGGGACACAAACTTAAGGGCGACTGCCATACACCTCAGCCTAGACAAAGGTTAGAAAAAGAGGGGCTGAGGCTCTCTGAAGGCAGAATGCAGGGGGAAATTCGCCAGGGAAATCAGGAAAAGGCCATGAAAGCGCTCGCTGCCTGCACATGACCAGCCGCAGCCAATGACGAGCCCAAATAGGTCATAAAAAGGTCTATTACCAAGTTGTAAATTTTCTTCAAACAAAAAGGAATTTACTGCAATTCCTTGCGGATTTTGCACATACTACTTGCCAGCGCCATGTTTTTTTCGCGCTGCGCTTTTACGGAGTCTTCTATCCCTCCTGCCCTCGTCCTGCGCGTCTTGGGAGTGGTGGCGGAGCCCCGCAAGCACGACCGGGCCGCGGGAGATCCGCACGGGCCGCGGAGAGTAGGGAAAGCAGTCGCGGAGCCGCATGAAGACGGCCAGAGCGTTGTGCTGAAGGGTCTGTTTCTTTCCCAAACGAAAGGGGGCCTAACCCGCATCCCCACGCCCTCACCATCTGCCCCCCCCCCCCCCGCTCCGCCGGGCACTAAAAGAAACCACATCTGTTTTAGCGCCCACTACTGAAGCGGAAGCCGTCGCCTACATAAAAATAGTCCGAGCCTCTTCCACATTCTGCAATATGCGGCTCCCTCAGGTTGGGCCGGGCACTGTCAACGTGCCCGGGTTGCCTCCTCCCCCGATAAAACCTTCCGGGGACAACGACAGGGAAAATCAAATTCCTAGAAAACATTCTAAAAAATTAAAAATGAGCCTCTGTCCATAGGGAATGCTCGGCTTGCAGACGGAATACTGTGGATGTTTCTTGCTCAACTTGTGTTTCAGGGAATAGCCAGAGCCCTTCATCCGTCACCTCCATGCTAATTATAACTGCTAACAAAAGTAAACACATCTAAATATATGGGATCAATGTTGGATCGGACAGTTGCACACCTGTGATTATCACATCCGTGCTGTGTGTCCCTCGGTGGAGGCACTGGCAGCTTTCCTGGTGTCTCTGCAGCACTCTCGGCCGCGCTGAGCTGCTCCACAAGGGAACGGAGAAATTCCGCGGAAACCAAAGGCGCGGTACACCCGCGTAGCGGCCGTCTGAGGCGACCTCTCGCCTCCGCTCTCGCCGCGACCCGCGCAGCTACGGCTTTTCCTTGCCAAAATCTCGATGTCTGCTCCGGAGTTCGATGGCTCCGATTGTACGGAGGACTCACTGATCACTTGGGTCAATTTCTGACTCGGTTTTCCTTTTTCTTAGCATGTCTCCTACTAAGATTGAGAGAGATTCAGATGCGGAAGGAAACAACAACTACAGGGACGTTTTTTTTTTCCTAATGAGTAAGACAGGGACGATTCCAGTTACCACTAGGCCTTAATCAACTATGTGCGCACAGGCAGGTCAGTTTTCGCCTGCGTGGCCGCGTTCCCGGTCGGCCCTGGGAGTGCGATGCTAACGGAAACTTCTTCAGGAATAATTTAATTTTATTCTCTTTGTATCATAATTAAAAACTACTACAGCAGCAGCTCTCTCCCGGACAAATACTAACCTAAGAGGTGGCCGCTCGAGTGTGAAGGTCTCCGACATGCCTTCGCCCCACGGGCAGCCAGGGTTTGCAGCGGGCGGCACCGTCATGGACCCCACGCAGGACCCGCCGGTACCGTGCTGCGCCCAGCCTCTGCCGCAAGCGAAGCAGAGAGAAGAGGTTTTTCCCTGCCCGTAGACCAAACATGCCGGTGCCACTGCCACGAGTATTATTTTGAAAAGCGATATGTTTTGCGCTTTGGGCTACTAGGTTTTTCAAGCACGCAGCCACTAGCCCCACATTCTCCCTTGTCATTAGGGCTACCAGTGTATTTATGCAAATCCGCGCAGCTAAATGTTTACTTCACTGCTTTGTTGCAGCTTCCCCTCCTTTACAGCCTTTAGCCAGCTAGGCGATTAAAATAAAGCGGAGAACAATAGCTCCGCTTGCTCGTGCCTTCCCTCCAGAGCTGGAAGTGGAAACGTTTCTGCCTCGGTGGCGGAGAGGGAGGAAGAGGAAGGAAAACGAAATGAACCAAACCACACTACAAATCCCCTCCCCATAGACGGCGTTTCCTGCTGCGCCGGGTGCTTTCCCGGGAGCGAAGCCGTGGGTGAGGGAGAAGGGCCCAGCATCGGGCAAGCACAGAGGCGGCCGACGGCCTGCACCTCGTAGGGAATCCGGCTATGGTTTTCCGAGAGAGGCCACGGCTCGCCCTGGCGTCGTCGGGAGCATGTTCGTTTCTGGGCAGATAATAGAAATATGTCGTGTTTGTCGCAGTGTCTGGCGCGTCCATTCGATTTCTTTCATGGAACCACCACTCAAGGGGTTTTCAGGCCCTGGGGAAAATGACGCAGAAATCTTGGTAGGGATTTATACCTCATCCCTCGGCCCTCTGCTTGCTGCTCCTAAAAAAGGACTGCTCTCTGCCATCCTGTTTGATACCGCTCTTTGTGTGACCCAGCCGGGAAGCGGGAGCAAGAGGAGGGAGGGAAGAGGGGGAGAAAAATTAAACCGTTTTACTAATCGGAGCTGACCTATCCTCTCATGACTGCGGGAACCGTGCGGCAGGCTCTGTCCTCGCCGGCTGCTTCCTCTGCTGAGAAACGTACGCAAGTCGTACTATGATGTTTAGGTGGGGAAACGTCCTTCTCTCGGTCTACGCACGATTTGGAACCCCTAGCCATTACAGTCCCCGAGAAATCCCCACGAAAGACCGCAAAAGCTTTGCATTTCTATGCTCATTTCTAGCCCATCCGCGGAGGGGGCTAGGCACGGTTTGGCCGTGGTTTGCGTGGCAGGGCTGGAAGCCCTACACTGGTCAGGAGCGGCCGTCGGGGCCGGCGTCAAACCAGCGTACTCCCGGGGCCAGTTCCCTCCAGGTGGGCTGGAAGCAAACTGCTTCGCGGGGTAAAGGGCCGCTTTTTCCGACAGGCGTCCCTTGAACCGCCTCCCCGCAGCCCGGGGTGAGGGGCAGGAACAGGAGAAAGCAGGGCCCAGGCCCACACATCGGAGGGCTCCTTGGGCCGGCCCGCAACGTCGACTCAGCTTGCAGGCGGGACCGCAGTCCCCGCGGCTCCCGTGGCAGGGAGAGAAAAGCAGTTTTTGTATGCAATGTATCATTCTCAGACCCCACAGAAATACACAGGATCCGAGGCCGGACGAGGGAAAGGTACAGAGGGGAGTTAGTCCAGACACGTGGAGACTCAAGGTTACTGGAGGAGTGGATTACAAAAAGGATATCGGGATGCCGATACATTTTGTAATTGAATAAATTTAGTTTATTTTAATCAAGCGTCATAGCAGAAGGTTAAATATACTTCTAAGATATTTTCTTCGATTTTATTAAATTTTTATAATTTATTCAACATAAGATAAAAACAAGAATTAAAATAATACAAGTGCACTTGTCTTGATTAATAAAGCGTTCTTAAAAGTCTTGCTTCTTGGTACTTATTATTAGGAAGTTTATGTCTTTGCCAGCAATCACCACCTTTTAAGATTGCATATATATATATATTTCTATATAATTAGAAATTTATTGCTACAAACTCTATATCAAATTTGTAGAAATAAGTAGATGAAGTGTTAAATCTAGAGATTATTTGGGATACACATATAAACAAAATAAAACCACAAGCAAGTGAAGCACCCGAGGAAGGGAAATGTCAAGTGGAGGGACACGGGGTCACTCGTCCTACGGCAAGATCACGTACAGGGGTAGATGAGCCGAGATGGCAGTCTATGGCTCTAGTTATATTTGATTGTCTTTCACAAAGACTTTCACGGAAAAAATTAATTCGTCTGGCCTTCAGCTCTGTCTTCTTCCAGATCATGTGCTTCCTTTTTGGCCTCCCCTTCCTTTCCCTCCTGTCTGGAAGCGGGGAATTTGTCCTTGTTGTTCTCTTTCTTCCATTTCATCCTCCTGTTCTGAAACCAGATCTTTACCTGCCTCTCGGTGAGTCCTAGTGCGTGGGACACCTCGATCCTCCTTTTCCTGGTCAGATAGGGGTTAAATAGGAACTCCTTTTCCAGCTCTAGAGTCTGGAATCGGCTGTATGTTTGTCTTCCTCTCCTCCTACCCGGCGCTGCTGTTTAAAACAAAAACATAGGGATTTGGAGGTTGGTGAGGCCGTTCAAAACAAGATGTAGGCAGGGAGCGAAGGCTCCGGTTCCCCTGGAATCCCTCCGGAATCCCTCGGGAGAAGCCCCACAGAACCGAAGGTAGAGAAAGCAGAAGGCACGAAGGAGTCTAGAGCTTTACACGAGTGAGAGAAAAACAGCGATAGCAAATGCACGAAGCGCCTCAGCTGTCTTGCACAGGGGGTTGCGGGTTCACTTTATCGTCTTGTATTCCCCCCCCACCCCGCTTCCCGACCCTTCACCCTTCCCGTTCAAGCAGCGGCGACGGGAGACGAGCGAACATGACAGCTGCGCCTCAGGGTCCGAGAAGCGTCTTGGTTTGGCAGTTGCTTGCTGCAGAGATTTCTGTTTGCTTACTGTATCACTTTATTATCGCAAGTCACCGCGGTGATAGAAATCGCAGGAAGAGAGGTAGGGAGTGGGGGAGACAGAGGCAGGGAGCGAGAGTCAGCAAGAAAGAAGCGGAAGGAGGAAAAGAAAGTTTCAGACTCGGACGTGAGATGGAAGCAAATTTTTGACTGCGTCCAACCTTGTGGTCTCATCCAGGGAAACATTTGAGCAGGAGACGAGCTCTGATTTAAGTGGTCTGGTTCCTCGCCAATATTAGCACTGGACGATTTACAGTCAGGATATTGTACCAGCTCGGCCTCTTGCTGTGTCGTAAAAATCTGCTGTCTCTGTAAGTTATCGTATCCGTAAAATTTAGCGGGCTCCCCGTGACAGGTAACCCCGCTGCAGGGGGCAGGAGGCGGAGGCGCGGCGGGGGGAGGAGGAGGCGGCTGGTAGGCGGCCGTGGGGCTCCCCCCGGCTGGGTGGTAAAAGTCCGCGACCG
>WEIV01029003.1:161088-188126 GCA_013390005.1 Calyptomena viridis
CGCGCCACCTCCGCGCGCGCGGAGCCCCCGCGGCGGCGTGGCCGGCGGAAAACCGCGCCTGCCCGCCATGGCTCCTGTAAAAGCCCCGCCGCTGACAAGTGCGGGGACAAAAGGTTGCGGGATTTATTAATGCGTATTAAGGAGAATCAGGGGCGATCAATAAAACCCTCATCTACATTCTCGGGCTACTCGGTAATTTTCTTGCTTCTGAAGCTTTTTCAAGAGTTATACCCTCTGTTGCTGCGCACGGGAAGATATTTTATTAACAAATCAATCGAGACTTTGTAAAGGATAAGATTAATAGTTAAGATTTAGCATAATGGCGTTCGCGTTATGAATTATTGAAAATTATACTATTGATTTTTTCCCTCGCTGCTAACTGAGAAGGTCAATTTTTGTTTTAACACAAATCGTCAAATATTAAAAGGTGGACTTTTGTCATAACTCGAATTTTATAGGGAAGCTACATTCCTAAAATTATTTTACAATGCTCTCTCCCGACCGCCTGGGGGAAAAAAAAAAAAGTGGGTTTTTCACTTGCCCTGGAAACCGACAACATCAAAAAGATAATTTCTCCTTCTGTAGTATTGCTCATTAAAAAACATATAGAAACTGATATCCTTACTGCAACTCCTTCGAGCAACTTTTTTTCTTTTTTTTTTTTTTAGAAGAATGATAAATTAATCTGTATTATATAACAAACAAGCAAAAAGAAAGCAACCAACTGAAGACAACAATAACTGTCTACATGTCAGACCAGAGTTTTCCATCCCATCATTTTAAACATGTTTTGTTCTTTTTCCTCACACTTCTTACCCCTATTTACATTTGCAGTTACTACATTTTAAATAGGGGTGGCAGAAACTGTTTTTGTTACTCTTTATCTTTTCTCTCTCCTTTTTTTTGAATTTTTTTTTCTTTAGTGTTCTCAAATTGGAGTATTTCTTATCTGGGACTAATGTTGTCAAGGATACTCATCCACACAAAGTGATAATTTTTGTTTCGGATTCATTCGCCTGTTTATTTTGGGCCTTTCTACCATCAAAACACCCTTTCAGATCTCCAGGAACAGGCAGCACGTGAAAGGATTAAAAAAAAATTTAAAAGCGTGTTTCGCACAGTTAGAAACATGCGTTTTACACCAGCATGGATTTGAATTTTCCTCTGTTTCCTGGCATTTGGATGTTTTGCACTTTAGCGTACACTTTACACTGCTGGAAACAATAACCCCATTTAAAATTTCGCGGTGGCAATGAGACAGACCTTTTAAAACCTTATCGCAGCTGTTCAAATACAACATCATTGTCAGGTTAAGAGCCAGTGTCTTTTATAGCTGCAGTCTCCAGCTCCTGGGTTGCTGGAGAGTTTAAATATTACCTTCGTAATATTGGCTGCTTGCAAGCTCTTTCCGCAGCATCCCCTGCGCCTGGCGCAGCCCCTGCCCTCCCCGGGCACGCTTCGCCGCCGCCGCGGGCCGAGCCGAGCGACGGGCGCTGCGGCGCGATGGCCGTGTAAGATCATGATCAGAGCCATGGCTAAGACTCGCCTGCGCCGGGGAAGAAGCCGCGGCGGAACTCACGACGCTCCCTCCTAGCACCGCGTCCCCCCCTCGCCTTCTAGCAATTTCCTCTTCTTCAACAACAGCCTGGACAACCCACAGAGTTTAAAGAAACAAAATACTATTTTCCTTGACGCAGTTTAAGACTTGACTATTAAATCTAATCAGGAATTTTATGCCCATCAAATGGGTCTTTCATAATCTTTATTTACACTGTAAGAAAAGGGGGTCCCAGAAATATCCCAGCTGAAGTATCAGCCCAGAGGTTTGCGGCGGGTTTCGCCCAACAGTAAAGTTAAAACAATAAGCAAATGCTGAGCTGCTTTCCACGCCGGCCTCGCTGCTGCTGCTGCTGCTGGAGGAGCTGAATTCTGGACTCCTTATTAGACTTGAGGGCTCTTTGATTTTTGGTAATTGAAAATATTAATTTCGTGCATGTCACTACACGGAAACTCAGATGACTGTTGTGATTATAATAATTTAAATACCGTGTTCAGGATTGGCAAACGGCTCCATAAGACCCTTCGCTCACGGTAAATCATGAGGGTTTTAAAAAGGGGCAGCAATTTTTTATTGAAAATTAACAGTAGAAAGTTTAAGTTTGATGTAAATAGAAGTTGAATAAACGTGGGAGAGCCACCGGGGAACTGAGGACTTAAGATCTGGGCATTTAATGTCACTATTGTTTTAAATCATATTAAAATGGAATAAAGTAATTAACATTAATAAATAAATCAATATTGTGCAATAAATGAGATATACAATCTACATTAATAAAGGTTTTGCTCTCAGAGCCTCATATTTTTCCAAACGAGGGTGGAAAAATGCCCCAACCAATGGGTCCATGCAGATGTAAATTACTGTTTGTAATAAAGCATAGGTGGACATTACAGTTTTCTCCTCTAGCAAATGTCAGGGCTAAAAACTGGAGGTTACCAGACGTGGCAGCAGGGCTTAATTTTCACTGCCTTATCTTCCTAAACCTTATTACTGGTGATATGATTATTTTTTGTCTCGGCTGCGCAGAGCATTCTCATAGCTACAATTTGCTGTGTTCGTGTCTCATTATGTGAGGGGGATGGGAGAGAGGTACGAAAGAAGCTAGATATTTTGCAGATGCCTTCAGTAACAAAGGTATTGAGAGAAATGTCTTATTTTAAAAACAGACTGGGATCTAGGAAGCTTTTAGTAAATTTCCTTTGATTTACTCGATTTCAAGCATTTTATTTAGGGTGTCTTTAAACGCACAGACTGTATATTTTATGCCACGCTGTTAAGTTACAGGGAGATCGAAGAATAGTTTTATTTTTTATTTAAAAAAAAATGGCCACGATATTGTGTCCTTTCTTCTTTTAATAATGCAACTGTCACGTTGCCCAGATTTCTATGTGCCATATTTTCATAGAAAGAGTCGGCGTTTGGGCTGAGGGCTCAGATTCCCTGGATTATTTTTGACCGGGGGTGGAGAACAGACATGACACACTTCTGACATTATGCATTTTCCTAAATATGAAAGCCTATAAAATAAACAAAATAGCACGCTGGCCTTTTCTTCGAAGGTGTTATTTCTCAGCGTAAGGATCGCATAGTAGCACTGACTGTACTCTCAGCTTCGTTCAAAGCCTCAGCCCTTCCCCTATTGTATTTCTGTATGTCTGCGAACACGAAGCGTGTATCTTTTATGATGAGATTTTAGCGTGTATATTGGTCGTCGATGCTGCCCTCAGCCTCGGTATTTGGGTTGCACATTTATCTTTCGGCAGATTCCTGCCGCGTTTATAGTTTGATCGGAAAATAAGCAAGTGCCCTTTTCATTCTCCATAAAGGACAAGCCCAAAGACATTTAGAAATAGCTCGCAACCTTTTCTGTCTAAAGGAATTAAACACAGAAAGGGGTAAAAAGGAAAAATAGAAGAGGTTATAGACTCACACAGAATCATCACACTTACACGATGGTTCAAAAAAGAAGAAAGCGCCATTTCCTTATTCTAGTGTATATATATAATTTTTAAAATTAAGAGCACACCCTGACTCCCATTACTCCTTCACATTCGCTGAGATCGGCCTCACTGTAATTGCGAGAGGTTAAAATACTTCGTGTGAAGACTAATGGGCTTGGGGTTGGTGTGGGCTTTCGCAAGGAGAACTCTTATGCCAAGAAAAACAAACACAAAAACTTCGCTAAACATTTCCTCCTCGAAATGGGTATCTCCACCGAGAGACCAGTGGATTTTCCTCCGGGATACGGCTGTGCCTGCAAGGGCTACCTCTGGCGTCAGAGATCCCAAGGATTTCAGATTGTACAATGCCGTTTTATTACCGACGGAAAGGCTATTTCTAGGAAAGTGTTAACAATGAACTTCTAAAAAAAAAAAAAATCCACCCCAACAACCCAGCAGACAAAGTGCCAACAAATGCTTTCATGAGAGATGGGGCTTTAAAAAATGTGGAATATGGCTGAGCCAACGTGAAATAGATTTCGATGAATTCTGCAAATAAGTAGAAACCGGCAAAACCCTTTCTTTCCTCAGATTCTGACCAGAAGTAAAGAGTGTAGGGAAAGCAAAAATAAAACAAAACAAAATCCAGAAAGGTAGAACATGTTCTGTCGCTGGAGAATGTCCAGGAAATTCATAAGTTTCACTTTAATTTTCTAATCTCTACTTTCATTTTAATAGGTCTCCATAGTACTTTTAAAGAGAAGGATTCCATTCAGAATTGCCTTGGCAAGGTGATGTTAGGATATTAAAAATATCTTCTTTTCTCTTTAGTATGTTTATCTTTCTTTTTAAAAAATAAGCATTTTCAGGAGCTAAGGTTAATCTCATCTTTAAATAAAATACGTTTTTAACATTATGCTTTGTGTATCTAGAGGTTTATTTAAGAAAAGCCTCGAGTAAAAATCAAAGATAAATTGTAGAAACTCATGATTTTTACACTACTTTTGTTCCACCCGCGTTACAGCTGTCCTTAAAGGAGTAGATTGGTTTTCGTTCAAGGGAACCAATTCTGAATATCTCATGGTTTGAGGTTTTTCCTTTCTTAAAATTATGGGATTTTTTTTTTAAAGCTCGGATGCATTATAAAAGATTATGACCAAAAAAAAAATCTTTTAAAGTGGCATATTTCTCCAGCACGTCACGGTTATGGGTTATTTGTTTAATAAATCTTTTTGATGCTTTATTTTCTCATTTGGAAGGCCCTGAAATCTTATTGTTACTTATATATTAGATATTTTATTAGCAGTGGAATTATTATTAGGCGGAAAAGAGACTGAAGCACCAGAGGCTGCGGCATTGCAGCGCCTGGGCGCGCCCTCCTGTGGCCGCTGCCCGCCAGGCACCGGGAATTTTCTCCTCTCCCAAGTCTTTCTCCTCAGTTCAATTTGCTCTCGGTCTTGGGTTTCTTCTTTTCTTTTTAAATGGAAACTTAACACCGCTATCACTGAGCGTTTTAGCAAGATTAATGTCGGGGTGTTTCGGTTTCCGCGGGCAGCTTTTGAGGTATCTTTGCATTTGAAGGCATATTAATACGCTGAGATAGACTATTAAAGCACTGCAGGGAACAGAAAATCAAACGACTTGTTCTCGCCCTGTGGATTAAGGATCACACGAGAATTTTGCTATAAGGTCAGGCAAAATGTTGTGAGGAATTCCCCGCGACTTCGCGCATATCTAATTAATGGGCTTTGTGGGGAAACGCACATCCAGAGAAAACCTGCATAGAAATATCGTCTTTCTCCCTAAATTGCAAGGCATTTCGTACAGCCCACGCGCTTTTTTTCCTTCTAAGCAGAAACCTTTTTCTTACTAGCTAAAAAAAAAAAAAAAGGAAGAAAAGGAAAAAAAAGAAAAAAGAGAAAAAAAAAGGGTATGGGTTGAATTCCCAGAGTGCGGAAGAGAAAGAGAGGGAAGTAAGGAGCCCCCTGTGCTCCAACTGGCGGGGACCGGAGCGGGACATGCTCACTGCACGCCGCCGAGAGCTCACCTCGACCCAGCCGAGATTTTCTTTGCGTTATGATGCATTTGCTAATATGGCCTGCTATGCGGTAAAAAGCGTATGTGTGGCTGTGCGTGTGTGTGAGAGGGAGGGAGAGAGGAAGACAGAGAGAGAGTGGGTGGTGGTTGAAAATAACAGAGGAACCTTAAGGCGCCTAATTATTCAGAAAGGTTAAAGGTGATGACCTTGACATTTTGGAAGTTCAAAGGCATACACTTATGTTTTTCTTGCTAAAGTGTTTAAAAAATTTTTTTTAGTCATGCCTCCTTCCTTTTCTCTTTCTCGATTTTTTTAATTCTCGGGCTTTTCCTGACCAGCTTGGCACTTTTGCCTTTCCTGCTTGCGAGCGTAGTGAGACTCCCTTCGTCCTATTCAAAAAAGGCAAATTCTTTTCTCACTCGTCGCCTTTATTGCACATTGCGGAAATCTCTTTTTCCCCCACCAGAAGGTGTATAATATAACCCAATTAAGCTGTTTAGAACCTCGGGTTTTATGGTGTTGTCTAGACAGTTCAAGGTTTTGTAAACAGCCCAGCCAGGTCACCCAAGATAAAGCGGCGAGGAGCGGAGCGGATCTCCACCGGGTGCTGGCCCCCGGCGGGGCCCGCTGCGGCCGGGCAGCGGGCTGAGCCGGGCTTCCGCCAGCGCCGCGCTCCGCTCACCCCGCCCGGCAATCTCTTTTAGGAGATCCACTCCTCTGCCTGCAAAGTGGCTTATTTTGGGTGATTGTGGGGGTCTTTTTGGTTTGGGTGGGTTTTTTGGGGTTTGGGGTTTTTTTTTTTTTGCGTATTTTTCCCCCCCCCATTAGTGCCAATTGTTTATAGCTCCCTCTTGTCTGACTCGCTCGGAGCCCTCCGTCTTTCTGCCTTGCTCTTCACTAACCAGTAAACAGTCATTGACGTTGGGGATTCTGGGCTTATTTGAAGCCTGACCAATTAAACAAAAAGCCTTTTTCGCTCTTTTTAGTAATTGTAGCACCATCGGAAGTGATGGTCTGCAGACAGCCATGTTGGCTCTGTCTCACAGTAAGGGGAAGGTACACTTACCTACAAAGAGAGAGTTAGGCATCTAAACTATTACTTATGGAAATGCATTTAAAATAACCCGTCTAAGCGTCCTCTCGTTATTATTTAACTTTGGTTCTAGCCCGGGAAACACTAGGATATTTCAGAGATGGAAATCCATACAGTGCACGGAAGCTATAACCTTAACTTTACTAGAAACCATTTATTCACATGAAAAAGACAGTGGCCCATGCTTTTGGATGACAATAGAAACATATATATATATATTTTATATATATAGCGAGCATACATTTACCATCTCTTAAATAAACCGCATTCACTTAAAGGGAGGAAATTGTTATCCTAGCTCAATAGTAACAACAGAGCCCACCCCCGAACTCAATGAATTGTAAGCAAAAACTACCAGACACACTGCAGGTCCATTGCTGGTACTGAGGGACAGGAAAAAAAGCACCTTTGGCGAAAAATACTCAAGAGTGGACAGTTGGATTACCCTAGTTTCCCCTTATCAGGAATCTGCTCCGCCAAGCCCCGAAATCTCCAGTGGCCATTCAGTATGTGGAGTTGCACATGAAAATGAAACTTTGAGTTCCGCAGGGTGGATGTGTCATATAAACCAATCAACTTTTGCATTCAGATGGTAGATCAGAGAGACCGAGATATTCTTTGTGTTTCTTCTTTCTTCCTTTTATCTTACTTTCTCTTTCTTTTAATATATTTTTCCTTTCTTTTTTTTCTTCTTTCTTTTTTTTTTTTGTTTTGTTTTCAAAACAAGGGATTCCCAGTGAAATATTGGAGTCGATCTCTGTTCAGTTTCTTTTCTTTCATCCTTCTATTCTGGAACCAGATTTTAACTTGCCGGTCAGTGAGGTTGAGCATTCTGGACAACTGCAGTCTTTTCTCTTTGTTTATGTATACGTTGAAGAAAAATTCCCGTTCCAGTTCTCTTATCTGATATTTGGTATAGGGACACCTCTTTTTCCTTGATCGCTGGGGAATTGCTGAAATTCAAGAAAGAAGAAACTGATTTACGCGGCTGCTACAAACATGCTCAGCGAGGAATTGATCAGAGACTTTAATAATATCCCACTGACTGGAAAGCAGCCCTCTAGCAGTTCAAAAAATATTCCTGACGCTTATAATATCCGGGTGACTTAGGAAAAAAAGCTAATATTTCCCAACTTCTCCTTAAAAGAGAGCTCTTCGAGCAATACAGAGAGATATTTAAATGGGCTGGAAAAATTCCAAGTTTCTCAAACTCCTCTTACACACACCCCCCGCCCCAAACAAACGAAGATCTTAAGCTCTAAACAGAAGGCAGCTCTGAGTACTACCTGTGAAATCTCCTTGTCTCCCCTCGACAAATCAACAATTTAATAACAATTAATATCCTCTTCCAAGAATACCTTAAGCCCACCTAAATTGGTTTCCTATCGTAAACACGCTTTACAACGGTAAAGGAAATCTTATAGGATATATAAAATCCTTTGGATGCTTATAAAATTGCACATAAAATGCGGCTTGACAAAGTGTTGGCCTTGTACTCTTGCCCCCAATTTACTACTGATACCTACCTGAACTGTTGCTCTTCTCTGCAACAGCCTCACCAGAAGGGGAATCGGCGCTATTTGCTGGTGTCACTTTCTTCTCCTGACTGGAAGGTGTTTTACTGCAAGTATTGTTCTGGGCTTTCAAGTCGCCTTTCTCCGCGTCCCCCTCGCTCTCGGAGTGCTGCTGGTACGGGGGTCCGGGGGCTGTCTCGTAAAACTGGTCGAAACCTTGCGGCAGGATGCCGTTCCTCCCCACCGAGCTGTAGAAGTTGGAGGCGGCGGGAGACGGTCCGTGGTGGCCGCAGACAGGGTCCGTTTTGAACAACATTTCCGTCCTTCTGTTCGCAGGCTGCAGAAAGTCTCTGTGCATCACCTCTTCAGCTGAGTAATAAGGAGCATAACTGCCCCTATACTGCCATTTGCTGCGCTCTAATCCGTATTCCCTGAATGCTACTTCGCGCACAGGTTGAACATGAGGTAAATTAGAAGAATAAGGAAAAGTCATTTGACAGGACGACGATTGAGACAAAAAAGAGGATTTCGTCGAGAAATCTGAGGGTGAGACATAATAAGCGCACCCTGGCAGATACATATTGGATGTGCCGTGACTGCAATCGTCAAACTCAGTCATGTCTTCCTTTTTGAGATTGCAAGCAACCAGGAGGCTTCAATGCATTGAACAAGATCCATCTATTGCACAAGAGGGTTTGGACAGGATCAACTAAGAAAAAATCCCCACCGTGTGCTGACGTGCAATTCATCTTGATTGATTCTAGTGGTAATTATGTCACGTGACGCGATGTAGAAATGTCCTTATATCTATATCAGCCCCTCGGAAAGGCTCCTAAGATCTCTCCAAAGAGCCCTCCCAGCACGGGGAGGCGAGCTCGCCGTTTGTACAAATATAGCTGTTTTTTCCTCTCATCCTTTCACCAGTCGATGTGAGATACACGTAGGTGGTGCGGCGGATCACCTGGGGCCGCGCCGCCGGGGCAGGCGCCTGCCCACCGCCGGAGCNCATCGCCAGCCGGCCTCCGCGGGTAGCGAGGGGGGAGCACTGCCACCGTCGGTGAAGGTAGCCCTCGGAGAGAGGGGTGCGGGCTCACAGATGGGCACCCCTGGCTCGGAAACGTGACCGCTCCTACTTAGTGGGAGCGATACTCTCTGACCGCTGCTCACGAGGGTGATGAGCGGGTGGGTGATGGTTCACTCAGGAAAGCCAAGTCCCATTCACATGCTCGAGTGTACCACCGGATCTGCCCGACCAGCTCCTGCAATCCACAGCTGGCATCAAAACCAGTCACGAAATTCAAAGCCTGAGTTTGGATCCCCTCGTTTTCCCTCGCTTATTAGCTCAAACACTGCGCGCGTGTACCAGGGCGCCAAACTGAAATGAGAAATACGCAAACAGAACATCTCTCAGCTGCCGAGTTTATGAAAGGGAGACACTTTCGGGCTCTTCTGGAAGGCAAAGGGCTAGAGCAGGAAGAGAAGTCCACCAAGCACGGTTTCCTTGGGAAGCAGAGCAGCACACAAAGTGACCTCTGTTCCCCTGTCTCCAACTCCCACCAAAATGTTCATTTTCATTGGAAGGGAAAAGCAGGACTGGTAGCAAGCGACACGCACAAGCAGCCGCCGGCCCAGCTCCCGCCCTGCCTACGAGGGCTCATTTTTGCCAATTTTCATTTTCCCATTGAAATATGATTTTATATAAACGAGTACAAGCACGGTCGCAAAAGCCGAAAAGAGAAGAGGATAAATAACACACCAGCAATGGCCCTATGCTCGAGCAATTCCTCATTCCAGAAACGTTTGCCAGCTCTCTATGGGAATGCTTTTTTTCCACCACTGCACAGCATAGCCAGGGTAGCCTCACCACATGTCACTCTCCAAATAAACTCGAAATTTGGGCGATCTCCCCAAGCCTAGCAGGGCCGCCTCCAGCCACCCCGGCAATGCCTGAGTGGAGATTTCGGCAAATCCACAGGCCCCGAATCACCTCCACAAATGTAGCCTCCAGGTTCCACAGCAAGTAGGGGTCGGCAGGTGGGGAACCGGCCCCACAGCGCTGCAGGCAAGCAGAGAGAAGGCTCCTGAGTTCCCCGGTTTCTTGTTCCCCGGTGCCCCCTGAGGATCCAGCTCCGCTGCGACAAACGCCTCCTGCGCGCCCCTAGTTCCGCGATGCAGAGAAGCTCCGGGGGCGGGAGCCCCGCAGCCCGGGCTACGTCCCCTGTCCCCCGCCCCATCGTCGCCACCGGCACGGCCCTTCCTGTATCCCCTGACTCCCCAAAGCAGTCGAGGGCTGCCCAAGGGGCTTCCATGCTGCAACCCAGCTTGCCCTTTCTAAAATAAAAAGACCATAGCCAAGCAGATATTATGGGACTCGTTCCTTCACCCCTCCCTTTTTTCCTTTTTCCCTTTGTACAGTGTGCTATTTTTTTTTCCTTGGTGCCTCGCTCGCAAAACATCTCAAATACCACACGTCGCTTCCAGTAGATAGACTCTTGCAAGTTATCACTAGATATCAAAGCACAGAACCACCATCCACTTCTTTAATCGGCTTTCGAGCCCTCTAGATTCTGCTGCAACAGACAAACAAGCTCCTAAAAATTATGTCTGCGCAGTTAAAATGGCTCCTGTGTCACTTACCATCCTGAACCTTGCAGCAAAGCTGTGCAGGGCTCCGTTTAGATGGTACCACCTCAGGTTTCCGATCGCCTATCTCACCAAGAGAGATGGCTCTGGAAACCTATGGAGCTTCATTTTCTTTAACGTTCGGACAATTGATTCCGCCTTAGCCAGAATCCTTCACCTTCCTTTCGATGCAACAAGCCTAGCATCAATTAAATTTTGGCGCAGGAGCCAGCCAGTTTCAACTAATTCAAGTTCAAAGACATGGCGACGATTTGTTAGTACAAAACCAGCCCTTATAGGGAACAGTCCTTTAAAAAGCTATCTAATTTGGAAAATGTGAGACCAATATCACAACAGAGACCCCTCTGGAATAAGACAGAGCTGGGGGTCCCTGCCTGTTAGGGCATTTTCACCCTGGGGTCGGTTCCAAGACCAGCTCTGAACATCACAGTAGACCCCCACCCTCTTTTTTTTTTTTTTTTTTTCTTTTCCCTTTTCCCTTAAGCGGATTAAATAGCATCGAAACATAAATGCGTATCATATACATAGTCAGACGAATACTTTACCGTTAGGCGTCTTGAAACATCTGCAGTCGTTGCCTGGAATCACCAAGTATTCAGGTCCAAGTGACATTTCCAAATGCTCTCCGTGGAAATTAAAGCGACTTGCTTAACGGTTAGGTTTAAAAATATACCCGGTCCGGCTGGAGAAGATGCGGTATTTTTGTGCCACCCAAGATAAGACACTAACTTGACCTTAACTTTGTTATGGCGCCCCTAGTATCTGGAGAACGTGAACAGACACTGTCTGGCAGCTCTCGTAAAAACCGACTGGAGAAGAGATTCTGAGTCATTTCATTTATTGCCACTACAGTTCAGCAAGAAAGCTTTTCCTCCCTGCCAAACTTTAATTATTTATGCTCTTTTAGGAAGCACAAAGGCGTCCAGAGCCATTCCCAATAAGCCGAGTTGCGTTTGCAGCCTTATCAAACGAGAGGGAATGGAGAGTCTCCTCGAAAGGGCTTTATCATGTTTAGGCTGCGGTGGGAATGCAAAGATGTTTATGTTTGAGTAAATAAAGGGATGGACGGTCGCCTGCATGCTGCGGGGGGACGCGGGCATGGGAGCAGCAAGCGAGTGCCCGCTGCTCCATCCCGCCCCACATACACCCGCAAAGCCGGAGCGGGGGGCGAAATACACCTGATAGGACACCCGAAATAATCCAGTCGAAGGGCGTGGAGAACATCCATCTAATTCCGGTGCATCTCCTGCACGCCCACCCGACGTGTCGCACACGCGTGTGCACACATGTGCCCAGGGGGCAGCTCGGGTGGGTGTGTGCAAGCAGAGCCGCACAGGCAGGGCGCGCCCTGCGCCTGCAGCTCCGCCACGCGTGTGTGTGCTTCCCCACGCCCGAACGACTGTCCTTTCCCGTTGCTTCAGAGGAAGGAATGAAACCTGAAGCACGGGCACGCGTGAAATCATGCACCACTTTCTATCGCCGATGTGTCTATGTACAGTGTGAGTCCGCAAATATGTACGTCTGTGTGTGCACACACGATTGTATACAGCGGGCGCTACTGAAATAAGTGCATCTACATATACACAGGCACATATGGAGATACATAATACAGACACTTTCGCATCAAATTGCAGTTTAGAGCCTACCTCCTCTGTTTTTTCTCTTTCCGTAGGCGATTTAGACTAGGAGCTTCACGATGAGCCATCAAGTGGATCAGATGCGTTTAATAAATATTACATTCCCTTTCACATCTTTTCACCCGAGGTTCATCTTCGGATTTCACATCACCCGTGTAATAATGGGAAGGGTTTAACTGAGGAGAACTAGGACAAGAAAGAACGGCGTAAGGGGTCCGTTTCTCATGGACTGTAGCTGTTTGAGCAGTATTCCAGGAGAGAATAATAGAAGGGGCTTTATCTGGTTTTTGCTTTTCTCCTGGCTTGCATCATTGGGGTTGCTCCTAGTTTTTTTAATTAGGGAATGCCACTGGATGAAGAGACTCTTATTGTCCGCAATGCGTCAGCTCGCAGCACAGAGGCTGAATGCCTCGAAGATTTGGAGGGACCTAGGAGTGGTGTCTGTGTCTGTAGACGGCTAGGTGCGCATCCCTTGCCCCCGGGGAGCTCTCACCCCGAGAGGCTTCGTTCCCGCTCTCTCACTGGCAGCCACCCCTCTGTGAGCGAGGTAGGGTTTTGTCTGCATTGGTCAATGCGGTAAGAGCGACGAGACATATTAGGCTGGTTTTCCTTCTCTCTGCGAGGCATCGCCCGAGCGTTATCTTTGGGGGTCTCTGGAAAGCTTTCGGGAAAAGGACTGCATCCCTGCCCGCCTAGAAATCCGGAATTTACCTCTAAAATCATCTGACTACCGTTCCCTTGCGAGCAGTACTTGAAAGCACAGGAGTGAGTAGGAGTGAAGTTCAAATATGCCTGTTTATGAAATAATGAGTTTATTGCCTTTAGGAAGGCTACAGCCCTGTGTAAATAGATAGCAGCTTTGTGCCGTTCCTTGTGGTTGTTTAGCCTTGTTGCATACGCCACGAACAACCATATCTGAGCTTACATTATATACCAGAAAACAAGGCAGCCTCTGCCTCTTCCTTAAGAAACAAACTTGGATGTAAATTGCAGCCAAAACTCTTTTTAATAAGAACCTAAAAATCCGTGAGATTTTTTTTTTTTAATTTATATTCTGAGGTGTCAGACCATAGCAATGTCTGATTTCCTCCGGCTCTGCAGCTCCGATCAGTCTGATTGCTCTGCTGCTGCAGAGACGGGTGGCTCTCGACAGAGAGAGCCTGTCATCAAGATTTTTCGGTCTCATTCTCGTCCCAAAACAATAATCAAACGGCTTGGACACTGCTCCCAGCCTCTCTGGTTGGGTTATCCTCTGAAGTTCATATCTGGGCAAAACCCCGAAAACAGTCTCTCTTTTCCCTCATAAAAACCTAGGCGGAAACGGCCGTGGGGAAGGAATCGCAAAATAACCAATCCCACCAAAACCTCTGTGTTCTCCAGTCTCCTGCGACTGCAGTATCTAGGGGTGAGACGGGGCCCCCAGCTTTCCTCCAGCCGTGCCCCAGCGTGGGGCCCTGCCCCGGCACCGCCTGCTGTCTTTCACCTCTTTGGGGCAGCACTCGGACAAGGCCAAAGTCAGGAGCGCTGGGAGGACAGGGCCCGGCCCGGCCACCTGGGGAGGCACCGGCCCAGAATTCGCGACTCCCTCTGCCACAGCGGGAGCCCGCGCTGCCCCGGAGCCCCGCTGGCTCCTGGGGAGGGAGAGAGGGGAGCTTTTTCCCGAGAGAGGAATTTCTCCGCAGTGCCCCGGGAGCAGCCCTGTCCACGGCCCGGTGGCGGCGGCCCCGCCGACGGCCACACACAGGCCCGNAGCCGGCGCTCAGGTTACGCGCGGGTCTTGCGCGGGTGTCACGTGCCCCCTCCGCCGGGCTGCGGCCGGATCTGCGGCTCTGGGGCGGGGAGAGAGGGGAAAGAGGGGGAAGTGGGAAAAGGAAAAAAAGACTAAAGAAAAAGGTTTATTTGTTAACCACTTTCCCCATCGCTGCTCTAGCAGGTTACTCCAAACCACAAAACAAGCCGGCGCCGCAGGCTCGCCCTGGCGTACAGGGTAGGAGATGAAGGGAGCAGCCGGGACTCACAGAGCTGACTTTTTTACTAGGCGTTATTCCTTTATTTTGCTGCAAAATGGTGTTTACATACAGATAAAAGAAATCGATCTTAGTTTAGCACCGCTTGTTCTCCGGGGAAAGAGAGAGTAAGATGCAGGAGAAAATCTATATAAATGGAGAAAGAAAGGTAAAAAGCTGATAATACATGTTTTCGTGCTGGTCCAACTCGTCTTCTTCTTCTTGGCTAAGAACTCAGAGTTTGCCAATTTATGCAGGAATCCTACGCGTTTCGAGAACTTGGTTTAAATGATAAAAAGACGCACTCCCCGCGTTTCACTCGCGCGTACGCTCTACTCTAGGGGTGAACACTCCGGACACAAGTTCATGCGGGAACGGGCGGACTCTGCTCTAGTACATAGAAAGAGCCTGTTCTCGCATTACTACTCTTTTCTTTTTCATCCGCCGGTTCTGAAACCAAATTTTAACTTGCTGATCGCTTAAATTCAGTCTGTTTGATAGTTCTTTCCGCTTCTGTCGGTTAATAAATTCATTGAGGAGAAACTCGTTTTCCAATTCAGCAATTTGTTGTTTTGTATAAGGTTTCCGTTTCTTTCTTGATCTCCCCTGGGTAGGACACCAAGGCAAACCTACAACAAACACGTCGACAATTTAGTGGATTAAGTCTAGGAATGCAAATATATGAATATGCAAAAAATCCCGCAAGATAAGAGAGCTAAACTAAGTCGGAAAATTGGGCACAGCACATCTGACAGCATAATTTTTATGGCTCCTAAAAGGTTATAGGGAGCCTACAAAGTAATTACAGAAAATCTTAGAAAGCAAGTATAGGTAGGTCGCTTCTAACTAAAGCGAGATATTTAAGGCATACCATCCTGCACTGAAGGTCTGAGGCATGACTGGACTGCTGCGGGCTGAACTGTCAGGTTCAAGTTGACGGAATTCTTGATGTCCTCCTTTAAGCTTGAATTGCAGGAATTCACTTCAAAAAGAGCAGCCGAGCCATGCAAACTTCTCTGCAGGCTCGAGTGGTCATACTTTACTGGCTTTAAGTTGGCTGTGTGAGTAACAGTTGGGTCATTTGCAAAAGATTGCCTCTGCCTGCATCTCTCCTCTTGTTTGGAGCTCGCATCGTGGGCGTAATATTTATTGTTGTCTTCCAGGCACTCCTTGTTGCCGTTGGAGCTGATGTTGATTGGAACGGAGCCGGGGAGGTAAGGCTGCGCCGCGCCGCCGAACGCGTGGCTCTGCGGCTGGGCTGCGCACGAACTTGAGCAAGTCCAGGGGATCGAGCTCCGGGGATAGGAAATGGTGGGCAGAGCCGCCAATTGACTGCCATTAGCCCGCAAATTAGGAAAATAAAAGGAATCTGGAGATTGCAAATTCAAGAGAGAACCAACGTAGCCAGATCTGTAGAGACTGCGATCACACATTTCCAACAAAGGACTTCAGCTGTTCTTACAGCGGTATTTAGTTACAACAGGGAATAAGCGGGAAAGCCTGAAACGATTGGACGAAACTTTGCAGACAGGTTCTTCAAAGACGGTAATTTCAGCACCGCCTCCAGCGACCGAGCCGCAGAGTCGTCCACCCCCCCCCACACCATTTTTTTTTTTCCTTCTCTTCACCCCCCCCTTTTTAGAAGTCTTATGATAACACTTGAAATATGAAAATACTGAGCTCGCAAGGGGGAGGGGAAACATGGTCTCCGCTTCTATAAAAGTGGCCGAGGCGGGCTGGCTGAGCTGCGGCGCCAGCGGAGAGATGAGAGGAAAACAAACATTTGCCGAGAGGACAGGGCAGCCCCGGGTGCAGCCCCCGTGCCGGCGGTACCCCTTGGCTGGCAGTGCCCCCCGGCTGGCAGCATCCTCTGGGCCAGAACGATACCCACGGTAAGAGTGTGCACCGAGGACTGGGAATAACCTGTGGTGGTTATGAGATGTGAATGTTTAGGGCACACGTATGTATTTCTGCCCCTAATTACATGATATGCCTCTGCATATCCTAACAATTAAAATCTTAATTGATCGAATATTACCAGGATTGTCATTCTAGCACACTAATGACTAGTATTCTCTTAGGTCCGCACGTTTGCCCTTTTTACACCTTTTACCTTTCATCTACACTCCGAAAAGCTTCTAGGCGGACAAAACTTCTAAAACTCGGAGTCTGTTTTGTCTTTAAAGTACCGTGAAACAATCATCAACAAACAGAGAATGACAACAGCAACAATACGGAATTACTTGAGCAACCAGCCGAGATTAAATAAAGAAATAAATAAGACCCAAAGTCTTCAAGAAAGAAAATGCCAAGGTGTGCTCTGCAGCAGAGCGGATGTGAATGCAGCGGTAGGCAGAGGAGAGTCAACCTCAGCTGGGTACCCCGCTGCCATCTCCCAGGTTGCGTGTGAGGAATTTTTCTCCTCTGAGAAGAAAATTATCCCTCACAGTGTTATCACACTGTTATTTTTGGACGTTATATGTATTTTTACATTTTTGATAGATCAAACAAGAGCCCAGATATTCCATCATCCTATTTCCTTCGCAGCACCAGAGTAGATAAAATCATATTTGAGAGCCTCCTCACAGGAGATTGCTTGTGTCCTTTCCCAAACTATGCAGTTCTCAAGACAGTGTACTTCCCACGGAGGAAAGGCAAAGCCCCATAAAGACACTCGCGAGGAACTGTAGGCTCAGAAACCTGTACCCACGGGTTCCGTGCTCCCTCCCGCTCCCGGCACTGCCGCTCCACAGACTCGCGGGACACTTTGGAGGCTCATCCGTCACCTGGACCAGGCGTTACCGTCCTCGGCCTCTTTCCCAAGAGGATCTCCCTTGGTTTGTGCGAGTCCGGGGTCAAGACAAACCTTAATGCCCGGACTTCGCCACATTCATTACCTCGGTGAAAAACTTGCAGGGTTCTTTTTCCGTTTTATTCTCCTGCTAATCATAGTTTCAATCTTAGTTTTATTTCTCAGCCGAGATCAGAGACGCTGCCCCTCTTGACATTCTCCTAATCAAATTCATCCTTCTGTTTAACGGGAAATTAGGGTAAATTCTGCAGTAATTTCATTGCCGTGGAAGAAATCTTTAAATGATTGCTCTCTCCTAGACCACACAGGACCACACAAGCACCGCTGGAGGATATTGCTGACCACTGCCTTTAATTTTTATTGTTTGAGTTATGTCTACCAGTTGAATCTCCCTCTTATTAGCTTACTTGTATTCTTACTTTTTGTTCCCTGAGAGGATGCGTAATACTCTTTTTTTTTTTCACAGTCGCCTTTTACGAAGAAGCTGACTCTGATTTTCGGTTCTCAGAAGAGAGAAGGAACATTTACCATTCAAAGACTATATTTTTGTCCACAATAAACACAAAGAATGGATGTGAGTTCTCAGTTACCGGAAAGAAAGGTGACAAACTAGCTTTTATGGGGTTAGAGAAAACAGAGCTTTCAATTAATATTCAACTAATCTGCAATTGTTAATTAATTAAAAAAAATCAAACCCTGGAGTAGCTGGAGACACTCACAGCTCCGGAAAGCGATGTTTATATTTAAATCTGCAGGGAAAAGCATTTACAGAAACATCTTGTTCCAGAGACGGCTGGCCACGGACTGGAGTGGAGCGGAGGGAAAGCCTCGGACGGACTTGTGTTGCTCTTTGCAGCCACAACCGGCTGCTGGTTTGAGGGGCGGCATGTTACTGCCGCGGGTATCCCCCCGCCTGTGTCTGTACAGGAAATATCACCACTGAGGAATAGAGCGACCCGGAGGGCTGCTTTCACACGCTCTTTTCCGCTCTTTTTTTTTTTTTTTCTCCCCGCCACTGGTTTTTATACAGGCATCCGGATCGGCCTGGACATCAGAGCTGACCACACGCTATAATTTCACTGGCATATCCTTCCAGTTTACAGATGAAGGTTGCTCTGCGTGTGTCCGAACAGCCTCCCTCGCTCATTTATCACTCGGAAACGAGATTCCCGAAAATAGCGGAAGGTTTCTCCTGCCTATGCCTGAGGTCGTCCAGGAGATGGCAGGATTGCCTCAGACATGGCTGGGAAATCGCTCTGCCTTACAGCAGCCAAGCAATGCATCACTGCGCCACTGTGCATTTACATTTCAGTTTGTTGAGGTACATATTAATTATCTGTAATAACATGTGCTACATTTCAGGCAAATCATTATGCCCTTTTCTCTAAACATGGGCGGCTGTGACCGGCTGTGGCTGGGGCTGCGTGGCGGCAGCCCGGCTCCGGGCTGCGTGCGATTGACGTCCTGGAAGGGCCCAAGTAGTGGCCACGAAGGTTTTGAATAACTCTCACCGATGCCCCAACTCCGGGCTCAGAAACCCCTAATCTGCAACGGTAGGTAGGCGGGCTGATGTACCCCAGCCTCACCATACTTCTGCCTGTAACTGCGGGCTTCTTAATGATTCTGCACGTTCTTATGAAATTAAAAGGAGACTCCTCTCCATCTGGTACCGATTTGCCAGACAGTTCGGGTTTCCTCCTGCTCTGGGAAGGCGGAATTGGCTGTGGGAAAACTGTGCCTTTCAAGAGCACAGAGTCCGACAAAGCCAAAGGTTAAGCTTGGAAGGACGAAGAGAACAGCCCGCGATGACTCCGCGGCCGGGAAACAAAACAGCTCTGGCAGTGCCCGGCCTTCCGTCTTCAGGGAGACTTGGTGGGAGGAAAAACCTCTGTAGAATTAATAGGAGTATGTGTGGGTGAGTGGGGGTGCCAAGGCGGGGAAGACAAGAATTTAAAACATTCGGGGAAAACGAGGCTGCATCAGCAGAGAGGCCTGTTCCAGGTACGTAAATGATGTGCACCACAAGTGTCCTTTTATCCCAGAACTAAGTAAAAATGCACTTCGTGATAAAATCTGAAGTGCTCCGAAATGGGCTTCTTTCGTCTGGCCAGGGAAAACAAACGCCTGAATCACCGGGAACGTGCAAGTGGAATAGAAAGGGGAAAGAATAGGGCGGAGGAGGCAGAAGATAACCCCCCGATTGAGCCAGCTGGTTGCGGAGAGAACGGAGGGACGCAGCCCCGGACCGGCCGTCCCGCTGCCGGGGAACCGGCAAGCGCCAGGTGGTCTTGGAAGGGGAGAACAAAGGGGCGGCAGGCCGCCCTCGGCCGCCGGGCACTGGGCAGGCAGAGCAGGGTTCGGAGAAAGAAGGGAGAAACAGCTCTTTCCCTGCCTCCCAACCCCTGTATTTTTGACCGGCAACATTTCTTTCTCCCTAAACCCTCTTTCTCATCGACTAGGCACTCTCGGGTACTCCTTTCCATCCTTTAATGCACCACTCATCGTATCCACCTCTCATTTCCCAGGAACGGCGTCCTATAAGTGTCCCTGAGATGATCATAGGCAAACCTGAAGCCCGCGTAACCTCTTCCTGCAAAAGAAGGCTATTTTCTTTCTCTCTTTTTATATATATCGAAAAGAAATACTTTTATTAAAGAAAGTTCAGGAAAAGTTTTGCAACATCGTTAACAGTTTGGAAGTTCAGACTGTATTTCCAACACGAAGTAAAAGCAGATCTTAAGACAAGTAAAAAAAATATGGTTTATGGAGAAATAGACTTATCGTATGTCATACCATGTACAATGGTAACCAAAGTGTTTAGAGCAATAGCATATTATAATAAATAATACTAGTTTGGAACACACATTTTAATAATTAGAGGAGGCACATTGAAGAGATATCGCTTCTCTCTCCTAGTAGTTAACTAGCGTGTCTGATCACCCTGTGTTTATCATAACATGCACACTAGGTTTAAAAGAATTAAAAAATCGACAAAATCCTAGCCTTTCGGCCCGTATAAGTTATGGCATTTTTTGAATTTCCTTATTTATTGCTTCTGTCATTAACACCCGTCGGTTTGCTTGTAAATTAAAAATTAGCAGTGAACTTCGCTTCTCCAACCAGGATTTTTTTTTTTTTTTTTGAAGGGCTTAAGAAGAGTCTTGCGCTGATCCGAAACAACAGGGTTGAGCAGACATTTTACCCCAGGTCAGCACAGGTCCATACACACCTCTGTAAGAGCAGCCTCTCCTCTGGCTGCAGGGCGAGCCGGCCAATCCGTCAGGCCAAAAACGCTGCCCCGAGACGTCCCGACCTGCATTTCCGCGGAGGGCCCAAACTCGCAGCCTCGGGGCCGGCGGCGCCCGCCCGGGACCCAAGTGCCTCTTCCCGGGAACAGGCGGATCCTTTTTCAACCGAACAGTGTGGAATCCTTTAACTGAAAAGGAAACTGGAGCAGAAAAAAAGCCAAACCCAACCTCAAACCCAAACCTGCGGAAGAGAGGTGTGCGATGGGACCTGCCTGGGATTCTGTCCTCCGCAACAGCTCGGAGAGATTCCCCCTGCCTCTAAAAAACAATTAAAAGTTCTGCAGCAGCCCGTAACCCTTCAGGCAATTCTCTCCGGGTCCCAGTGGACTAGGCGGGTTTTGGCAGAAGCCGGGTGCTGCCACGGGTCCGTATTCCGGCTTTCTTCAATTTTCCGATTGATTTTTTTTCACTCGACGTGTTTTGAAGTTTACGATACCAAATCAAAACTGACATTTTTGGCAGTGGTTGTTGCTCAGAAGAAAAAAAAATACAGAAAACACCCCAAAGAGTTAGACATTAAAGAAAGTTATAACTGTAACCGTTCAAAATATTTAGGTTCGTTTATACTGGCCTAGAGGGAAGAACAGAAAATATAATTATAATTATTATTATTATTATTTTCAAAAGGAAGAAACAGAACTGTAATTCAAGACTTGTCAACACTCCCTTACACCGAGAGAAAAACGCTGACTTTCACGGAAAACAATTCCCGAAATTTCGCCACCGCTGGAAGGGCCAAAAAAAAAATTAAATATATTTTCAAGTCTTTCCAAAAGTTTTTAGCTGGTTGTAAATTGAGTTTATATATCCATCACTGTCCGCAACTAATGTATCAAGATACATTGTCTTTCAGTTTGGAGACTATTTTCTTATCCTTCACCCTCCTGTTCTGAAACCAAATGGTTACTTGTCTCTCAGACAGGTTTGTGGCTGCGGATATCCTTCGCCTCTTGTCCTTGTTAATGAACTTGTTAATGGCATATTCATTCTCGAGTTCCTTAAGCTGCAGTTTTGTGTACGGCACTCGCTTCTTTCTCCCACGCCGGTAGACACACATATCGGGCTGGTTTAGTGCAACGTCCCCTATTGTAAAAGACATTATGTGAAAAATTAGAATTTTATTACAGGTGTTTAAAGCTTAACCGATACTTGTTGGGCACTGGTTTTCACGGGCAAATAAATAATGCTGGGTTGTTTACAGTTTATTATTATTTACACTGACACATTATTTGCACGTTAGTAAGGCACCACCAAAACCTTGATGGACTGTCATCACTTTTCAGGCATGCATCGCTAACCGAGCATGCAGGGCGGTGGGGGCATTGGCTGGGGGGCCGAGAGCAGGTCGGTGGCGGCAGTGAAAACACAGAAATCGCTTTGGCGAGAGCTTCCCGGGTTTGTTTGCATGTGGTTTGTGCCTCCGTACCCTCACTACTCTCAGTCTATTAAGATGTCTGGGGCCGGATTAGTCGCAAGCCGGAGAGGCAGAGGAGAGCACGCTTTCGATCCATCGTCCTGCAAACTGCAAACGCGAATACAAACCCGACCACCGAGGGAATCAGCAGGAAGAGACCGAGGCCGCCCCGGCGCCCTCGGGACGGGGGTCCGGTGCCCTGGCGCTGGTGGAGCAGAGGTTCTGGGGTCAGTCCCCAGAGTATGGAAGCAGAGGGGGAGATTTTCTAGGGGGTGAGGGGTTGGGGTGTGAAAAAAAAAAGAGAAAATCCACCGCCCCCACCCTGCTCTATGCGTGTCTGTGCAGCGTGTCCAGCTCGGCAGGCCGCCTCCGCTGCCTAGGGGGCGGAGGAGGGGACGGGCAGGCGGAGGAGGCTCGGGGGAGTTCTGTTCAGACCATTTCTCCCTCTCTCGTACCTGGAAAGGACGATTTCCAGAAGTGTGAGCTCTGTGTCTGATCTTTGGCACAGTAAACCTGACTATTCCAGCCATTAGCCAGAGTCCAAGACTGATAGCCCTCCATTGATATGTATGTTTCGTGTCTCGGTTCCCCAGAGCCAAACGTTGAGACCATGTCTATGTACCCAGGAACGTGCTGGTAGGGGGTTGTATAGCCCTGGTAGAAGGACACTTCCTTTGCCCTGGAGGAGACTTCATTGGCAGGGACACTCGTGCTGGTCAAGCTGGAGACGTCCATGTATTTTTCCACGGGAAAGCCGCCAATGGAGGCATGAGGGGGAGACTTCAGGGCGTTTTGCTGGATCCCAACCCCATGGGACATCCTGCAGCTATAGTATCCATTGCCAAAATGATACCCATAGCCCAGCGCGGGGGCGGTGGCCGGAGTGGCGGAGCTCGGGCAGTCCTTGGTCGGGGGGTCGGGCCTCGCCGCCGCCCCTGAGCGCTCCCCTCCGCCGGCGTAGGCAAACCCCGAGGCGGCGGCGGCGGCCGCTCTGCCCGTATGCGCCGCCCCGAAGACGGGCGAGGAGAGAAAATTACGGCACTGCCCGGGGGTTCCGCCACCGCCGCCGCCGCTGCTGTCGCCGCGCAGTCCGTCCATCTCCCAGCTCGCTGCTTTGCTCATGGCCTTGCACATCGCGGGCGGCGGCGGTGGCGGCTCGGTCCCCGGTCGGGCATGATGCGTATGGTTATTTGCCTCCAACAGGTTGGATCCTGGCGGTACGTTTATAAAAACGAAGTCCAGGTTGGGAGGGGGGACGGGGGTAGGGGCGGCCGGCCCCAGATTAGTTTGCCTCAGCCCGGGGGGCTGCTCATAGGCTGCCGTCGGAACATGTGACCCTCCCGCTGTCCGCACTGCCCCTTTCGCCTCGCAGCCCCCTAGTCCGCACCGACGGCGCAGCCCCCCTCGTGCCCCCCCCCCATTCCCACCCCTGCTCTGCCGTAGAGCTCCCGCCCCGCCACGGCCCCGGAGCTGGAGAAGGGGGTTGAGCGGGCGGTGGTGATGCCCCTCTGGAGTAACCTCGGCCCCTGTTGCTTTCATCCCCCCTTCCTCCTGTTCGCGGCTTCAAAAGGGCCAGCCGAGTACCACTGGACCTTTTGAAGACGCGGGGAAGGGCCTTTTTTAGAGCCACGGACACAGGTCTGGCCGGATCCACAGCGATAATTTCTCCAGCCCATTGTTGCGTCTGCAAAAGGGGGAAAAATCCAACACGGTCTTTGTATTCCATTCTCCTCACCTCCCTCCTTCCCAGTGATATATGGCGTAGAAGGGCTTTGTTATAGAGGAGAAGGAGTCCCCCGGCTTCACTGAGGTCTCGGTCCGTGGGAGAACCCTGCCTTTAGCTCCCTCGATGTTGGTACCTGCCAGGAAAAGGCACTCGGGTCTGTGTGCAGCACAAGATGGTAAACCTGGCATTCATTAGATGTGGTTTTTTTTCCCTTGCAGTGTCAGTTCATGTCGTGGTAAGGCAGCCTAGTTAAAACGCAGCGTTTGCTTATGCCGACGGCTGTTCTCGTGGTGACTTCCTAAGACTGTGGCAAATCCTTCTGTCGTTTCTTTCTACTCTCCCGCGGTGTTGGGATGGAAACTGCAGGAGCACGAGGTGCTGGAAATGGAGAAAGATCCGAAGACGACTCCCAACTCTTGCCCCAGTCCCAACAACAACCTCAATCATAACCCCAGTCTCTGCCCTTCTGGACATGGCTCCTGTCTCTCCGTGGTTGTATATTGCACACTTAGCCCTCTCTCGGGCGTGGAGGGCAACAACTTGCTGGGAAAGGCGACAGCTCCGCGGAGAAGTGCAGGAAAACTTCGGGCCGCCGAAAGCCATATAGCTGGGGCCGTGTTTACTATCCCTACGGAGGCTCAGCCGCATGAGGGAAGAGAGGCAGCCTTCATGAAGGGGAGACTCTGTGCCGACACCATTTCAGGACTCTGGTGGTAACTTTGCTGAACAGCCTGGGCAGGTGGTGGCCGGGCCCCCCGGACCGCTGAGCTACCGCGGGATCGTGGCAGGTCCCGCAGCAGCCGTCCGTCCTGCAGTCCTACTTTATAGCCTGTCTAGTAATCGTAGCAGGATCTGGAAGTGGGGTTTGGAACGACAAAGGGGTGCCAGTAATTACAGCATCAACCGGATGGCATTGGCGAGTTCATGTTCATTAGCTCTGATCACTTAATTGCTATTAATCTTTCATAATCAGCTAAGAAGTTAGCCAGGCGTGATTACGTGTTTCGCTCGGTTGTAAATGGAATCATTATTTACTCCCGGGACATGAAACCCTCCGCAATTAGGAGGGACGTTTTGTGAGGCACCACTTTCTTATCCTTTTATGCCCCTTCAAGCAACCTTCTAGTGAAAAAGTTGCTAAAAAAAAAAAAAAAAAAAAAAAAAAAAAAAAAAAAAAAAAAAAAAGAAAAAAAAAAAAAAGAAAGAGTCACGAGAAATGAGAGACTTCATTTCTCTGGACATGCTTCTATTTGTATTTCCACGTCCCATTGTGTTTCCTCTTGTAGTAAATGCGGTGATATTTTCTCTCGCGTCAGGACACTTTAAATAAGGCCCCCGAAAGAAAGAAGCACATAAAGAGCAGCGTTTCAGGGCCTTTTGAGATCGATTACATCAAAGCAAACCACAGTACAGCCGCAGCGACGTCCGCAGAGGTCTTCAGTGTTGCCGAGACATCTGCTCCAGCGAGAGCCCCTCGGTGTACCAGAAAACTCTTTGGGCGAGTTTATGACTAACGGCTTCAATTCCATAAAGTCGTTTTGTGACAGGTATAGAAAACAGCAATGTCTTGCATGGCATATTATTATGCAAGTGAATAAAAATAATGATCTCATGAGCAAAGATCGGTTCTGTGAGGACACCCGCCCAGTTTACAAATGGCAGGACGCGTCCCCCACCCCCGGCAGTGCCCCGGGGCAATGCGGGGCGCCTTGCGGAGGCCGCGGCCCCAGTCCGGAGCAGCCCACCGCTTCCTTTGCTCAGGGAAGTCATCGAGAGGTCGCTCCACGTCGGGCAGGGCAGGGGAACCTGCTGCAAAAGCTAGACCTCTGCCTGCGGGGCAGCCCTCGTCTTCCGCCGGCAGAGCTTCCGCGCGCGTCCAGCGCCCCGCCGAGTCGCGTCGCATTTTCCATTGACACATTGCACAGGAATCTCCAGAACACACGAACTCGATAGCATCGCTGCAGGGAGTGCTTGTGGTCTCCCAGGAAGAAAAGGCTGTAGGGTTTGTTTCATTTTTTCCCTAATTCCTGAAATCATCTCATTCCTCAAGTTCATTTCCCATTATTTAATACTGTTAGGATTCTTCTTAAACTTTTAGTGCAGGTTTTTAGTATCCACCTAATATTCGTCTCTTACAGGAAAAACAACTCAATTTTTGATCATCTCCCTTGCCAGAATTTGCCGATGGTAATTGTGTCTATAGGAAGTTGCTTCTCATGTGAGTGTTTGCTGCAAGAAAAAAAATCCTTTTCAGAACAAACGGAGAACGCAAACAAAACCACTCGATTTGTACTTCTTCGAAGATGTACCCGATGCCCACTGAGTTCCGTTTTTATCTTTTAACTTGCGTGGGCTTTTAATACTTACACAGACCTGAAGAACTTTCACTTTCCCCTACCCCTTCAAAAAAATAGCCAGTTACGGTAATGAAAAGATTTAACAGCAAAGCGAGGAGAATTGTTAAACTACTTTTCCCTCCAGATCTATGCCGCAGCTTCTCATATCTTTAGTTACTTCAACCTTGAAAAATCCCTTTCTAGTTGAAGAAAGTTTTCTCGGGGCTCCCCGTGTGGCCTCGGTGCAGCGGCCACGGGCGGCTGAGCGCTGCGGGTGTTGAACTTGAGCTCTCGGGTCACGGGTTGGTGCTGGCCGCTCCCTGACTCTCACCTCCACTCTGAATCAGCGCGGGGACCTCAGGACCCTGACCTTGGAGCAGGTCGGCAGGCTGCCGCAGCTGCGACCTAAACTGAACTATCGGTCGAGTCACTTTGCAACCGGATTTGGGCTTTATTTTTTGAATTAAACCCCGTCTGCGTGCAAAGGCAGCCCCAGAGGACATCACCACCCATGAATCTCGTGTGACGCCCGCGCGATCTCCTCCTGGGCGGCGCGGGGAGGGTGTGCAGGGCTCGCGGGACTCGGGGACACGCTATGCTCGCGTCCTTCACTCGTGGGTGACATCTCGCAGATAATCCAGACTGAACAAACCCCAAGACTGGCCCTATGCTTATATGACGGTCTGAGGCGGAGGCGAGAGCCGGGACTGAGCGGGAGCTCGCTACATGCTCAGACATGCAGGACAGCCGCTGCGAGGGCACGGAGCTGCCCTGCCAGGCGGCCTCCGGCTGACAAAGAGGGGGCGGTCAGGGCTGGAAGGCAGGGTGGCAGCACCTGCGGGCAAGGGCAGGCGAGCAGGGAGGGCAGGGCGGGGGGGCAGGACAGTCAGAGCAAGTAGAGCCTGCGCGGAAGGTCAGAGGTCAGGACGGGCAGGGCAGGACAGGCAGGAAAGGACGAGCAGGGCAGGACGGGCTGGGGCAGAGGGCAGCACAGGTAGAGCAGGACGGGCAGT
>WEIV01029003.1:199298-212667 GCA_013390005.1 Calyptomena viridis
ACTTCGGAAAAGAAAGTGAATGAATAAATACTTCATAACTGCTGGTAGAACAGACTGGATCCTGTAATGAAGAAAAGATTTATGTCACGTTCTTCCAGCCCAAATAGCAGCAGCCTCTGTTTGTCTCAGCCCAGTGCTTCTATTTAAATGTTACTTTCATATATTATGTGGCATTAATTTAACTATAGCTCATTAAGGCAGAATGAAATGGTTAAATTAACTTATCAACCCATAATGATGATGAATGAGGTATTAATTCAGATACAAGCTGGGCAATTTGCAAGTTTACGCATTCTGATGGTTCTCAAATAACATTTTGAATAGCGGGTCAGCGCCTCAATCAATTACATAAGCATGTAAAGTCGGTCTCTCGGAAAAAAATCCTTTTTCATGCATATGCATTAAAACATGTTCGCAATTATCCTCGGAAATTGCCTTCATTGGATTAAGCAGCAGTCTTGGACGCTGGTTCTGGTCTTCCCTGTGCCTTTATTAAAGCTGGGAGCAGTGCTGGCTGCAGCAGCCGAGGCGGGGTGTTTGTTTAAACAATGTTTACCAAAGAAAGGCGAAAGCGCTGCACTGTGGTGCGGGGAGTATGCATGCGTGCGTGTGCGTGTTTTAACAACAATAGACAAAACTCATCTGGAAGAGCTTCCCTGAATTCTCCAGCAAATTCCCTCTCTCTCCAAGAGGGCCAGGAAGTGGCTTTAAGCGAGTACTTAATGTTTCCGAGGACGCAATTAATTACTGTCCTCAAAGAGAGACTTCTGATAAGTGTTCTTTACTTGGACTCCACTTAGGGCTCTTGACTCATTATCCATGAGTAGTCTGTGTAGGAGGAATATTAGATGTGCGGGGCTGACACTCGATTTCTACGTGCTTCGTTGTGCAACAGACGCAGTGGCAGGGGGAAGTACTAATTATCTTAAAACTGGCTAATAATGCATTTTCCAACATTATCTCTAACGAGTTGAAGTTAGCAATCAGCAAGAAAAGCGGTGCACATGGATTTCGACAGGTACTTGCTAGTGGAAGAGGAGCACACAGATCAGTGTGAGGATGGTGATGACCGAGCCAGTGTTTCAGGAGGACCTGAAACAGCAGCTCCCTGCCTGACGGCATTGGCCCGGGGACTAGCCGCCTTCCCCGGGCACACAGGGAATTTTAGACTTGTCGGATCCGTTTCAAAATGTTACGGCCTCGGCGGAGCCACACTGTGAATGCAGGGTTCACCCTTAAAATTCCCCCGCCCGAGGCTGGTCCGTGCCGTCGTGGCCTGACAGTGGTCTGAGGTTCTTCTGGGGAGAGGATGCCAGTCGCGAGAGGGGTCCCGGGAGGCGAGGATACGGGACGGACACGACTTCTGACTCCCTTTCTTGATTATGGACCTCGAGAGTGATTAGAACGGGATCTTCTCGGTCCGTCATCTCGTGACGCCGTTTCGAGTTAATTAATCCCCACCAAATGTCAAAACCAGATATGACTCTTCTTTTCCACGACAAGAAAGTATATATATTTTTAATTATTTCAGTTGATTTCCTTACGAGACAGGGCAGGAAACTGCAGCTCCCCTTTATGTGCTGCCTCGCTACCTTTCCAGACGGGACTGCTTCCTTCCCTGCTCTCTTTCTCCTCTGTCACCGGCTCCACGGCTCCCAGTGACCAAACCGAGTGCTGCGACTCGGAGAGGGGAAACGCCAAAGCCCGGGTGAGCGCCTCGCACGTCCCCAGCCCTGGAACGTGACAATCAGGGAGGGCTACCTGTGTCTGCAGTTCTGCCCCTGTCCCGCCGACCGGAGAAGGCCCTGAGGCCAGAGATAGAGGCAGAGGGAGCGGGCAGGGAGCGGGGGAGAGCTGCAGGCTGTACTGCGGCTCCAGGCTGTTCTCCACGCTCAGGGAACGAGCGGAACGTGGACGGGAGAAACTTTGCAACTGCTCGATCTGAGCGGAGAGATGGGTGAGATGGAGCCCGGCAGCCCCGGGGGGAGCGGCGGCTTGGCCTCGGGGCCTCGATGCTCCCCGCACCTGCTGGGGACCCCCCGGGGGAGCACGACCGGAGCAGGGGTGAGGGTTGGGACGAGCAGACCGCTCCGGGAAGGGGCAGGCGGCGGCGAGGGAGGATGTGACGAGCCCCAGGGAGGCGGCGGCGGCCTGCACCCCAGGGTGGGACTGGATTCTCTTTGGAGTCGTGCACAGAGCGGCTCTGTGCGGCTCTTGGGACTTGCCGAGGGCTTGTCGAAGGCCGCACCCTTTCCAGATGGAACCGAGTACCAGCAGCTTGGGAAGCCCTGGGGGTGTGAGTGTCACTGCCTTGCTGGACTAGTGCGGGTGTCCACCCCGCCCCGCTTCCGAGGAGACCCTCTGGCGCTATGACTCTCCGGCAAAACACTCAATTATAAGGGCTGTAGATTACAACGATATATCTCTACCGCACTCCGCGTGCTAGGGTGTCAAGGGTAGTGTTTTAGAGAGAGTGCGAGGGGCAGCAATACATACGGGGGAGCTGACAGTTCTTTGATGTGAAAATGATGTCCTGGTTTTCACTCCAGGGTGCACAACCGAAGAAAGATTACACTGTTTAAAAAGAGAAATTTAAACCCAGATGATAATAGTAACGAGCCAAGGAGACACAGTAGGCAAGTCAATTTTACAAGTAGAAAAGCAATCTCTGAAGGCCTTGTGCGGCCCGTTGGGTCTGAGAGAGTGGAGCGGAATCTTTCCAGCTAAAGACAATTATCCCCGCATAGGTTCTCATGATCGCCGGCCTCGGGTCCCGAGGGCTTGCAGTGCCGTTCGAAGCAAGGCCTCGTGTGCCCGCAGAGACAAGAGAGGCCCGGGTCTCACACTCATTTCTGTTCTCACCAAGGACTCTCACGACAGGAAAGAAAACAACCCAACACCATCTTAGTTGTTTTCTTTATACAACGGTGTGAGGGACAGATTCTGGCTTGAAGTACTTCTTTAAAAAAATAATCAATCAGTCAATCATCCTCTCTCTGCTACCCTCCCAGAGTGTAACACAGCAGGCAAGACTGCCCGTCCCTCCCCTCCCATCCGTGAGGAACCGCAGTCTACGGGCTCGGAGTGCCAGGTGTCACAGCTGCCTCCCTCCCGTGTCCAGAGGGAGCACTCTGGCCCTTCCCAAGCCGAGATGGACAAAACTGTCCATTTTTTCCAAACGCTGCAGTTGGTTCAAAGCCTTTGTTTTCTAACCAATGGCCAGCTATTATTAACACATTATTAAAAGTCGATTCAGAACACCTTAATGAGATTTCCACTTATTAGAGAGAGTTTCAGAGGAGTGATCAGTTAAGCCGCGTCTATATTTTCCAGACTACGCAAATGGGGCTTTTACATTCAACTTCTCATGGCATTAGCCTCTGGCGTGAGGTGTTCATTAGGACCAGAGCAGTTTTGAACGAGAAAACAAGCAAACATTCTAAGAGCAAAGTCGTTTGGGGATATTTGCTGTAGAGCAAAGACATCTCTAGGGTGCTTGTCATGTGTTTCTAAGCGAGGTTGAGCTCCCTCACTGCACATACCAGTCAGCAGGTAGGACTCCTTCTCCACACACAGCTTTTGCAGCCCACTAGACTTGTGAGAAAAACAAATCTTTCTTTTCCCTAACTTCCATTCCTTTGCGAGTTCAGACTCGAAACTGCCGTTCTCAGCCAGTATCGAGAAACCTCCACGCAGCAGTAATCAGGGGGAGGACAAAACGCCCCCGGCAAGGCAACTAAGAAAGGGTCTGAAAAACTTCAGTGTAGAGAAACACAAACAAATACATTTTCCAGTGCAGATTTATTGTGGCTTCCGTCTGTTTTGCTGAATGAGAGAAGAGGAAATATCTCTCCGCTTTGACAGTGAACGAATCTTAAAAATTACGGATCGAATCTGAGTTCCAGGAATTGAAAAAGCGCTCAGAAACCCGATCCCCAGCCTTTTGGGTACCGCTTCGTGACCACAGCTTCGCCCCGCTCGGGAGTAGTGTACTTTCGAGGAGCCGAGATATCACCCGAGGGTACCCGCGGGGCCCGGTCAGGCTGGCCCCGGCCCCGGCCCCATAGCGGCACTCGGGAGCGCCCAGCCTGCTCCTCCAAACCCGGGTCTCTCCTAAGCCCCCGTTATCAACACTCCAGTGACTTTGCTGTCCCGAGGCTTTGAAATCTGTTTTCCCGGGCCAGGTCTACGTAGGAACCAACGTGGTCCTTCCCTAATTATACTAAGTTTAAAATACCGGGAAGACGTTATTTGTTGTCGAACTAAATAGAACATATCACCTCTAGTTAAATTTGTAAATTACATTATGCTGCTGCTCTGCCTTTGTTTTCATAATATTTAAAAATCTGAACAAATCAATTATATTAGCCATATGGCTTGATCATATCAGCTAATTTTCATTTTTGAACAGTAATTGTTGTTTAAACACTGACAACTTATTAGTTAAGGTGTCTAGGAAAGATCTCTCCAGTCCTGTCTTATTTAAAAGATGATTGAAATTACACTGAATACTTCAAGTAAAGTCATTAAATCATTCCTCTCAGTATTTTTCTCTTTCTGTGTATTTCAAGAGTTCACAACAGCAGTAGCTGAGCGGCAGCCTGATTTATACTTCCGGAATGGAGGCAATGAGACCATTAGATTTTCAATTCAATCTATTCCAGTTTGTAATGATTTGCTTAAAAGGAAGCCAGTTTTTGGTATGTAGCAGATAAGAAGTAATTTTTCTTAGTTATTTTAAAGGTGTGTAGTATTGAGAATGTACAAGTTCCACTCTAGCATTTGCACACTGCAAATAAAAAACTTCACCCCACAATGATCTTAATATTTCATCCATTAAATGTACTTACTCATTTAAATGGGAGTGTATTTAAGTGCTAGACAGATGGTCTACAGTGCGCACAATTATAAAGCAAGGGTTTGTGTATGTTGCCATATTTTAGACTCCAGATTTCCTGCTTCCCTATACATTTTTGCAAGCAGTTATTTTTCCATACAAAATACTAACACAGGTGGAGAAGCAGTCTGGAATTCATTTCTGCTATCAGAGATGCAGAGCATAGCCCTTCAGGCTTAATTTTTTGACACAGATTTTAACTACTTCAGTACTTCAGAATTTTAGAGCATTTTAAAAAACATTCAGAAATGCCCTTTATAATACTTGGATTTAAAATATTTGAGAGGAATTTTTTATCACGTTTTTGAGAAAAAACTGAAAAAACATCTTGGCCTTGCATCAGCAAAACTGAAGCAGTGACCAGGCAATGAGAACTGGCAATTTTTTAAGATGTAGTATACTACAAATGAAAGGAAAAGATTACAAAAAAAACCCCTATGGAAAGCTAGAAAACACCAAAATTGAGCTTTGCATTATAACTGACTACATTTGCTCTGGGCCTGTCTCACCCCAGCACAAAGGAAGTTGATGTTCACTCACTGATCAGCTAATTAAGCTTGTGCATTTATGTGGCCCAGGTATGGTTTTTAGCAATATTTCTCATGCAAGATTCTGACTTTGGGTTAAATACAGTTTTGGTAATTTTCTGACAAGGCTGTTTACAATTCTACTCATTCCCATTGCTGCTACCTTACAAACATTAACAAATTAATTCTCAGAATGATTCTGTAAAGGAAGGACTAACTCCATTTTATAAGTACTATCCTGAAGATCAGAGACATACAAGAATCTACATTCATTTTGTATGTCCCATGGAGGATAACGAGTTGATAATTTTAGTGTTAACATGTTATTTACTCACAGCTTTGCAAAACAGAATTTTGAATGTGGTTTGAAAACTGTAACATGGAAAATGAAGTTTGTAAGTAATTACAAAAAACTGGATTTAAGTGCTGTGCTTAGCATTGTATGGAAGTTCTGTGGCAAGACAGAAGTTCAACTATATCAGTCGAGGCAGCATTCATCTGCTCTACAAGACCATTCCTTTCCTTGCTTCAACAAAGATTTTCCAGTATAATTTAATTTCTCTGGCAATTGGCTGGGGTTTTACCAATATCAGACTTTCCCTATACAGCTCTAAGTCACTTTTAGAGGAACTCGTATCTGCCCTGGATGAGTTCAGCCATTCATGCAGCAACCGAGATTAGGATTTTATCCTCCATGACTGCATCACAGTGCAATCACAGCTGGTGGAGCAAAAAGAGATAAGACTGCACAAATCACACTAAAACTGTTACTTCCCAAGTTCTGAATGCTGAACTTTTCAGTCATAACTTCCTTTTGAAAAAGGTCTTTGCATCCAGTTTCCTGGATTAAAGAATCAGTACATGGTCAGTCCTTTCCCCAGATATCCCTCACCATGATCCATCAGTACCTGAAGCCATGCTGGGTGGACCTGTTTAAGGCAGCAAGCAGAGGGGAGTTGCACACATAATACCATCAGGGACTAGCATACCTGCTGTGATTTAATATCAGGAGAAGAACACAAAAATTCAATTGTCAGATCAAGAAGTGAATGTGTTGCAAGGGACACAAGAGATCCCTCTCCTGACATTTCCACCAACTCTGACTCTTCCTGTTCATGTTAGATTTTGCTCATCCCCTTCCCCCATGGCAGTTGCAGACTGTCACACTTTCCACTGGTTATTAGAGCTTAGACCTTTCAAACAGTTTGTCCCAAATAGTTTTTGTGGACATGATCTAAATTCAGTGAAGTCTCCAGGATTTAGATCAAACCTACATGCCTGAAACTGGACTGTACATAACAGTTTGTTTCATCAAAAAAAAGTAAAATTGCTTTTTCGTTAGTCACTTTCTGCCTCTTCCCAGAAATCTGTCTGGGCTTAGAGAAGATACGACCTCTGGATGAGCCACTCAGGTCAGGGGAAAGAACAGAAGGCTGGAAGTAGCCTTTTTCTTAGGCTTGTTAGATACAGATTTTACAGTTTTGAGAGATCTGGATGCTCTTGTTAATAAAAACTAATAAGCAAAGCATGGACTATCATTTCAGTTTGTTGGAGCCATGCTCATTTTCATTATGGATTTTCCATTGGGAACCTGGCAGAAGCAAGTCCTAATAAAAAACAGATTTAAAAGGGACATGAGGGATTTTATTCAAAATGGAGTCCACACTAGTCATGACACAAACTATTCAGCTTGGGGAGACCTGTTTGTAGATCTGCAGTTACAAATTTGCAGTTCTGATAAGGTGTTCAAGGAAGATATGACACAATTCACATTGTACCAAAAAGCACGCTGAGGCTCTCAGGTCTTGCCTGACAGAGCAATCTCATCTTTGGTGACATTTACTTTGTCCACCTCTTTGTCCAATGTTGGGATACTCTGAATGCATTTCTCTGGTTTTTGGTCAGAGGGCTTGCTTTATATGTTCCATGAGGCTTGTTTTACTGCCCATAACCAGGGAAATATAAAATCTAGAAGTGTGATTATCAATTGTGAAGAAACAAGACATTTTCTGAATGAAGCATAAAGATCCCAAAGCTCATCTATATATGAAAAGGAAATATGGTCAAGGGACTAATTGAATTCTCCAGCATAGTCTTCACACAGATCAACAGGCACATTGCATTAGTTTCAGTGTCTTCCAGATATACTTTTGGCTACACTTCAGTGTTAATCAATCCCCAGTCACATAACACATCTTATTCAAACATAACCCAGAGATCATTTTGTCCATTCTGGTTTAAGATCTGGAATACAGAAGTTGGTATGCATCAGAGCTGTCATTCCAACTCCTGGGGTTTGTCCAACTCTTGGGGTTTGGGTAACAGCCATTTGAAAGACTGTAACACTTTCATTACTCTCATGGGTTGGTTAGTTAAAAAAATTCTGTCAAAACTGTGAAATTCATTTTTCTGCCAGTTCATCACTTCCTAGATGAGTATGGAAAATTCTTGAGAGAGAAGAATATTATCAATCAGTTAATTATCAACTTCAGACAAAGCAAAGTGGGTAAGTGAATGGAGTCATGTGTTTTTATATCTGCTCTGATTATACATCTCTGTGCTTAATTTTATACCTTTACTGAGTTGCTTACGACCTGTTATCTAAACATATGTATGGAAATACAGATATATTGGGAATTTTTATGAGATAAGTTTAAAAAAATGGGTGAAAATGGAGGAGATGGTTTGGTTGGATTTGATGCTTTTGAGAGAAAATAATAAAATTTTCTTTGAGGAGAGAATGTCCTATTTTTTATTGTTCATCCTGTCCCTGTTGATCTCTGTGGTCTGTTTCTCATGGCTGAGTCCTAAACTGTTGGAAGGAGACTAGTCCAATCAGAAATGTGAATGAGAAGGGAAAAAATAAGGCAAAGGATTCCTGACCCACATTTGCAGTCACTTAACTTCATAGAAATAGGTAGCATTTAATAAGTTAAAAGTGAATAAAAGTTGTTTTTCAGACACACAGTGAATCATTTCTAGTGCCTTATAAAGTATTATTTTGTTGACAATGTCTCTTAAAGTACCTGTTTATGAAATGCAGTGTTACTTCATGAAATTTACCATTCTGCTCCATGAAAAATAGACCTTTTTGTCTGAAAAAAACCAACAACACAGACTTAGCAGCAAAATCTTTAATGTCAAGAAATGGGCAAGATGTCAGTTTTATGCTGCATCAGAAAGACAGATATATATTTTTCACCATTTCTCCTATCCTATTTATGATTGTTGCAATCACAAATAATATAGCCAAGATCTAGTATCTACTTGACCTGTATGTATTGCTACATCTTGCTCCAAGGGTAGCATCACTTTGTCATATCAATTTCTCTTTCTTGGGTTTTTATCTAGTATTTAACTCCGTCTATTCTTCAGGAGTCTGGGAGCATGACTCTATATTCTGCAGTGCTTCCCTTTAAAGAATTTCAGTTGCTGTGCTTCTTATTAAAAAGATGGAATCTGCAATTTTTTGTCCATGTGTATTACAACTTAGATGGCACCATTCAGATGATAAAATGGAGTGTGATGGTTTTTATTCTGGTGAGTGGCATGCCAATATGCTATAACATCTTGAAGTGCCTTTTCATATTCTGTAAAAGCACTGTGTCTTGTTTTGTAACTAAACATTTTTTTCATCTCAAATAAAGATGACTGCTAGCTGATTTTCATTAACTTAATTCAAGTTCCCATATTAATTTATCAACTATTATTTACATTTCTGAAGAAAAAAAAGTATTGCTGTGCAGACAGGTCTCTGTAATTAATTTGTAAATTAAAAAATCAAATTTTTTTCAGATACATTTGTGAATCCTTGAATAATGGATGTCCTGCTTGGATATCTGATTACACATATAAGTTCCACAGTTCATTTTTGGCCAGATCATGACTCTCTATGTCCCTATATTCTATATCATCTCCTACTAGCTTTCTTCACACAGACCTCTGGACAATGTTATTCTAGGATTACCTTAGACTGCGACTAGCAGGTAAAACCCCTTCCTGTCCTATAGAAACTACAGTATATGGACACCCTTGCTCAGCTAAAGCTTGTTGTCAAACTACTGAAGAATAAAATATTCTTTTTCTCTTGCAGAGCAGTGTGCATATCTCAGCAGGGAGCTTTTCCATGTTATGATTCTTATATTTCAGCTGAGTGCTAAACGCATGAAACTGGTTATCGATAATGATCTAGTCTGAGTACTAAAATTTTTCAAGATTTTCTCCCCTATCTTTGATAAATATCACAACATTTGTGTAGTCATTCTGGTCTCACATAAAAGTTATTGCACTTTTTGAGAAGGTTTCCCCAAGGATTTGGAATGTCATTTTTCTTTTCTAAAAGACCCTCTATAGGTTATGTCTTTTTTAAAATTTTCAGTCTGGAAGGCAGGGACTAGATCTGGGCAGTAAAAGAGCTTCTGTAAAATTTCTATTTCATTACTCAACTCATCAGAAAAAATGTTTCTATCACAAGTTGAAAAAAATGATTAATTAAAGCAAGAGAAGATAAATTCTTACTTGAGTTCAGTTTGACAAATGTTCATCAGCTATCTGAGAACAGCCGATTTTAAAACTAGGCAGAGACAATATTGCAGAAGAATGAAATTAGGAAGAGTGGCCGTATGCCAGAGAAGTAATGCAGGTAGGATTCGACATGGGATCCTTCTGCAGCATTAAGGTGGATGACATTTTGTTTGTTGAGCTGATGAATGGCCCACTGCCTTCACCTCTGGCTCACATTTGGGATCCAAATCGAGCATGTTCCCAGCAAACACAACNGTTGCAGTGAATCTCTCGCTGGACATTCAGGGTGACTCATTAGAGCTACATGGCATAAATGCAAACACAAACAGCATCCTCCTGCTCCTCACCCTCCTTAGAGTCGAGGCATGGGACAGTATCTACTCCGCCCTGCCTGCAGCTCATACAATCACACTCTAATGACCTTTAAACAAACTAGGGCTGTAGCTCTAACAGCTCAGTGCTGNTTAAAGCAAGAGAAGATAAATTCTTACTTGAGTTCAGTTTGACAAATGTTCATCAGCTATCTGAGAACAGCCGATTTTAAAACTAGGCAGAGACAATATTGCAGAAGAATGAAATTAGGAAGAGTGGCCGTATGCCAGAGAAGTAATGCAGGTAGGATTCGACATGGGATCCTTCTGCAGCATTAAGGTGGATGACATTTTGTTTGTTGAGCTGATGAATGGCCCACTGCCTTCACCTCTGGCTCACATTTGGGATCCAAATCGAGCATGTTCCCAGCAAACACAACTTCTGAGATGGTGACCCACTGCCTGACAGGGAGTGTTAGATGAAGTACCTGTGGTAATGGCAACTGCAGTACTGAAATAACCTGTGCAAAAAATGAACTACACAAGGTACTTACTACTTTGCTTTTGTTTGGATCACATACTGCATTTGGCCTTGAACTCCACCCCTTTTCTTGAATCCTTGTAACATATTAACACCTTCATTGGTTACACTAATAGGATGATTAAAAATATGGTTTGCTGGGTGGTTTTGGTTGGTTGGTTTGATTTCGCTCCGCCCCGCCCCCCTCCCCAATNTGGAGTGGATGTTACTCCAGGCTGAGCACCCTGCTACTCTGGCTGTGCTGCCAATATCCAAGCTTAATGAGTTTAAAGCTAGCTCAAGAGTGCCTCCATCTGATTGCATTTTAGACATAGCCTTGCCCATGCTTTCAGACCTTGTTTTGTGTTTCTCTCTTGGGTGAAGTATTCTGCAGTACTTTTTATTGTTTCCAATGGAGTTACTTTAAATAATATATTTAAGTTGCATCTTGTCTAGCAAACTAGAAAGATCCATTCCTTAATTTTCCTAAGGTATGAAGTTTCTTNTCACTGTAAAAAAAATATTTTTATTTATGCTTGATTTGCCAACAGTATCAGCACTTGACCTACAAAAAGATGTATCAGGGACAAAATAACCCAGGCCCATTAGCAAATTCTCTGATTATAGCCCTTTACAGTCTCATTATAACTGGTCCTGAGTCAACACGTTGCAGTGAATCTNCCATGTTTTCAGTATGTATTTCAGTGTGGATGCTGAGCAGACCTACTGGGACTGAACTGTTCAAGTGCTGAACGCATTGATGCTGTGAATAGAAATGAAATCAAGTCCCAACTTTGTCTTATTTAACCTGAGATAGTGCAGGCAGGATTATATCAATGTGAAAGAAATTCTTCAGATGAAACATATGAGGTTGTGGTTGGATAAACAAGGGTTTGGGACATAATAAGCTGGCCCTACTCTTTCACTGAATGATAGCCTGATCAGAACCATTCATGGAGGTGAAGAAGCTCATCTGGGTGGTCAGATGTCTACTGCTTGACAGTAATTTAAACCCATGTTTCTACATGAGGTGGTGGATACATGTTGAGATTCATTTGCAGGAGGAGAAAATGAATTTGATTAATTATTGTGGGTGTGTCTACCACAGAGTTGCTGTTTAGTAGGCTTCTGCAGAGAGTATTTCTGCCTTTTCCCACTTAGCTTTACTTGGTGTACTAATGTCAGAACACACCTGTATTCATTTCAGATGAACTAACCTAGATAGTAACTTCCAGGCACAAATGGACATTCAGCCCACAGGACTGAGCTACAGCTAGCAGTAGTAGAATCCCCTGAAACATGTAGTACACAGCTGTCAGGTACCTGGAATGATTTGTTTGCACTACTTACTAACGGAAGGTGTTATTTGTTACACTCGCTAGTGGGCAGGCATGAGAAGATGCTTCTAGGGATTATTTAAAGCTGTTGTCTTCTGTCTTGCTCTCTTACTGAAAACACTTTCTATGTGTATTTAAGTGAAATATTTCTCTTCAGGAAGCTAAGAGGATATATTATTGTCAGAATTACATGTTTCTCTGTGCATGAGTGTCCATCTCCTTGAAAAAAAACTTTGATATTCTGCCAGTCAAGTCATCCAACTCAAGGTTCAAAGTAAGTTAGAAATGGTCTCAAAATCAACACAGCTAAACCAATATTCAATTAATTAATGGAAAAATAAGTTTTTGTCAGTGGTATAAACTACCATATGTTGTCCAATTCATTTTTCACACATTTTTCATTATATTTGGTGTTTTTCATCTGAGTGCTAATAGTTGCTATCTTTCTGGTAAGTAAAGTCATCTGTGACATTGGCAGGTGAGGCCAATGTACAAGCATGGAAACATTTCTCAGTCATCTTCCATATAACTTTAACAATCAGAAAGAAAAATTTTATTATTTAAACAGAGCTTTAATATAAACAGTACTCACCTTTGCTTAAATAATAATTTTTTTTTCTTCTGACTGTTAAACCAATATTAAAGCTGGTTGGAAAGGAGTTTACAGTCTCTCTCACTAGGTTCTCACACTACTAGTATAATCTTAGAATTGATCCCTGTCTCTTTTGTGTATTAGAAACTTATCCCATTTATTGTCTGGGTGATACTGAGTACCTCAGCTGAGAGTTCATGGAATTACCTATACAGTAAATGAGAGAAGTTAATGATGCCTGGAAGAGATATTTGGGGAAGCCATTATGACTGTTATAAAACTCCAGTGTGCTTCTTGCTGGTGTTGCACAGGTTGGTCACTCTTGCAGTACTGGAGTGTCCAATTGGCACATCCTCAGTTCTGGGGCAAGCAGAAGGAATGGTTCAGCCAGAGTAGATTTCAAAGAGAGCAGTGTTGAAAAGAGTAGCACAAAATCTCCAGTACTTGACATGATCATAGAATCACAGAATGGTTTGGGTTGTAAGGGACCTTAAAGATCATCTAGTTCCAATCCCCCTTTCCCAGACTGTTATCTCCAAAACAAACTAAAAAACTAAGAAAAACAACAGCTGAAGAAATGCTCAGGAACTCAGCGGAAAATTGTTTTGAAGAGACACCAAAGGTTTTGAAATAAGACTACAGTATTTTGCTTTTTCTTAAC
>WEIV01029003.1:231480-263137 GCA_013390005.1 Calyptomena viridis
GCAGCGGCAGCGGGGGTGTGGCGGAGCCGTGCGGCTGTCCTGGCGGACCGGCCGGGGAGCCGGAGTCCGTGGCTGGGCTCCCGCGCCCTCCGGTCGCTCCCCGGGCCGCAGACCAAGGCTGGGCTTCAGAAAAAAACGCCTGATCCTCCCGCTCCTCCCTCCACCGCTGTGCGGCCCGGGGAAAACTAATTTGTCGTTTTACATAAGGCTCCACAGAGTGTGAGACCTCTGTAAGCGGCTTCCAAACAGAAACAGCGGAAAATGAAGTTTAAATGCAAAGAAGTTCAGTGTCTTGTGTTAACTGAGAGGTGCTGCCATAGGTCAGCAATAGGTGGTTGATGCATCTGGTTTTTGTTTTGCTTGTTGTCCTTGGCACTCATAGCTGGAGAAACTTTTTATGGTACCAGAGGAAGTTTCTGAGTTCAGTAAATTGTGGGAGAACTGTGAGCAGATGTCCTAGGTTAGAACAGTCCCTTCCATGGAAGATGGGAACCTTCCTGGAGTGGAAAGAAAAACTCCTTTACTTTACTATACCTTTGAATCAAAGGGCTCTCAGTCAAAAATGTGGAAAAAGGAAGCAACAGTTATTTCTTATATATATAAAAGGAAGAAACAGTAACACAACGGCAACAAGAAAAATAAAATTCACCCCAAAAGACCCCACGTCCTCTGTCCCCTCCGTGTATTTTTCCTCGGTCACAGCTGTGGGGGGAAACAGGCAGGTCCTGTGGGCTCACCACACTCTTCTCTCCCTCTCCGGAGACCGCTGCAGAAATCCCTCTGGTCACCGAAGCTGGACCGGTGAGACCAAGGCAGCAGCGAGCAGCAGTCTGGTCCCAGGGCAACAGATGGGAGAAAAAAAACAGCGCCAGCGAGGCAACACCGGGTCCTCTTCCCAGGGTGACAGCCGAAAAACCAGTCCCGCTGGTCTCTCGAAGAGTCCTTGTATTGTCCCGGGGGGCCGGGGAAGGGGGGGCAAAGGCAGGCACCCTCTCCCCTGCCATTAGGGCCAGGACGGCCTGCTATCGAGAATCATTATTTCCCACTCCAGAAGACAAAGGAGCCCCTCCACCCACACACTTTTTGAGGAATTCTGTTCTTGCTTAGTTGGTTTACCTTTTCTCTTCCTCAGAGTTTAATAGCATCATGGTGGTGCTGGAGAAATTTCCATAAAGAAATCTAAACCGTGACAGCAGAACTGGAGATTCAATTTGAAAGGTGGAACTTGTGTCCCTTGTAGTGATAAATATATAGAAATATTTGCATAAAATGAAGTCACCGAGTTTACAAAAACCCTCATTTAAAAAGCATTGCCCATCCCTTCAGGGGAAAGGTCTGGTATGTCTGTACCAAGGCCTTGATTGCAGGTTTCCAACTTCCTTTTTTCTTTCGAGATGTCTTCTCTTGACGTTTTTCAGTCTTAAATTTAATAACTGACATGCTGAAATTCAACTTGGGAGACTTGATTTTTTTTTTTTCCAGAGCTTTTAATCTTAAAATGTTAACAACAAGCAATTTGAGACTGACTTGATAGTATGAAATGAGATCATCAAACTATTTTCTCTATCTGGGTGGATGAGTTGGTGGATAACTTCTGTAACTGAGCATGATTCCATCCCTCTCAGCAGAGAAACTTTCTGGTGGGGTACTCTTAGTCTGGCACTTCTGGTTTTTAGTAATTAACTTAAAAGCTTTGGGAGTAGAGGAGCTGCTGTCAGGAGATTATTTTTAGAGAGATAATAAAATCTGTAATAGTGTTTTCCTATGGTTCTATACTAAGTGGTTTTTAACAATTCTGTTGTCTGTTTTAAGCCTGGGTCTAGGAAATTTTGCAGCTGTCTTTGTGTATTAAATCAGTGATATCATCTATGGAAATAAGTCCAATTGCAGTAGTGCTTAGTGAGTGGAACGCACAGCTCCGTGCTCAAAAAGTGCAGCCTTCAGAAGGGAAAAGTGCTGTACAATCGTTTGGTTAGAGCATGGGAAGGGAAGCACCTTGTGCATAGAAAACTCTTGCCATGAATAGTAGGATATTAGGGATAGGTATGTGGAGTGGCAGGGGAGGAGGAAGTAGGAGAGTCTGAAGCAGTTGAAGACATTTTGTGTTGTCATATCAAAAAAGAGAAGGAAAGGAAGGAAAACATCTGAGGCACTGTGGAAATCATAGAAAATTCTTTATCTCCATGGTAGGTATTCTGTGATTAAACTGTAAATGTGAAGGTAGTGCTGCTAATCCCTTAATACCTCTTTGGGGAAGGGTTTTGGTAGTGTTACTAACTTGCAAAGCAGCATATATAAAGCCTGTCATAATCATAGTTCATGTAAAATCACATGCACGGTGACGCTTGTCAAACCTGTTTCTTTTCCAAGAAATATTTAAAATATTTAGAAAAAACTTGTGTAAAAAATAGCACTCTGAATGTGTTGATAAAAGTTGGTGTCACCAATATTTCATGAATAACCTGTGCTCTCAAGATCCTCTAACACTTCTGCTGCAGGGGTTCTCAGACTGGCTTGAAGGAAAATAGCACACACAAAGGCTGTGTATCTGTCACTTATGTCCATAACTAAGAGCTACCATTGCTCCTAACAGCAGTGGCAGTGCTTGGGAAGCAAACCGGGTTTGGGAGCCTTGTGGTAGCCTGTTACAGACTTTGTGATTGGCTATTTGACATGGCTTTCATATTGTTTTGCAATGAAGATACTACCTGTCTTTGTAGAAGTAGTTGGGAAACAAGTGTGTGCTCACATCTACTGCAATACTCGTCATGCAAAAACTCACCTGTATCTGCAAAGTGACAATTGTGCAACATTCTCTGTGTTAGATTGCGTGTTTGAAAAAAATCCCAACCTGCTGTTTTATTGAGGCGAGTTGCTGTGGTAGTGATTATTGTGAGAATTTGCTCAAGAGTCCAAGGGGTAATTGTGCTTTTTCTGTAGCTCACCCCTTTGTGCTGGTAATTTGGCAGCGTCAGAGCTAATTTGCCCATCTGTTCTAGCTTCATTTTGGCGGCATTTCAAATACGGATTTCCTTATCTTTAAGGATGGGTTTCAGAAGTCATAGGGCCTATAGTTCTGGATTCTGAAGTTCTTGGCTTTCTTAAAAAGTGAAGATGTTCCCTTACTACAGTAGCATTCATGCTATTAAGCAGTCTATATCCTGGACTATATTAATTTGTGCAACAGCCTCGGACAAGTTGAAAACAAATTTGGATTTTTGGCCAAAGGTAACTTAACAAACAAGATAATAATCACTTATATTTCTGCCTAGCTAGATCAGTGCTTTGTTTTAGTAAGTCTTGCTGTTTCATTCCAGAATTAAAAAGGTTTGAGCCCTAGTTGGGATTGAGCATTAGTTTACTGTTGGGATTGTTATGAATTGATTGTTTTTCATTGACTAGATAAAAAAGTTGTAAACTAAATGACCAGAAGGAAATTTTGCCATACTAAGGTTCAAAGTCAATTGATTCCAAATACCTTCCGATGGGAAGTTGCTACACGTTGGCTTCAGGAACTTAAACACACAGGTCACCAAATTAGTGTTGTTTATGGGTTCCAGGTGTGTGTAGGGTGAGGTGAGCTGATTTTGCACCTTTGGAACTGTTTGAGTGACTTTGTATGCTGACGACTGCACTCTGGGTTGTGTGCAGGGAAGACATGCCAGTGTAGTGCTTTCGTTTAGCAAGTGAAATCTCTTTGAAACTGAGTATTTGAACTTAAAACCAGTCATACAAAGGAACAATAGTGCTATCCAGTACATTCTTTTTGACGAGAGCATAAAAATGAAGTAGATTTATTTGAGAAATTTTCTCACAAGCAATAGGATATTAGTGCTGAATGCCTGGAAAGAAACACTGAGTTATGCTTATGGGCAGCAGAGAAAATAACTGGAAATCACTTTCTTAAATAATCTTGCTCAATACTAAGTTTTCAAAGTTGTTTTTCTGCTGGAGGATTTTGGTGGCTCTTTTAGCAGTTATTTTTTGCTTCTGTTTTTGAGAACTCCCATCTGGTTAAGTATTTCCAAAATAAAAATAAGTTTGGCCACATCAAGGCTGATCAACAGACTTACAAGATGGCCTGTGAAACAGAAAGCTAGATTGAAAAATAACACGCAGGTAGATAACTAGAAAATGGCTTTATTCAATATTTTGATTTATTTAGATGTTGGAGTGAATTTGTGACTCTCCAATTATGCTGTTAAACTGCTCCTATGTGCTTAATGCTTTATTTCTAGTTGTGAATTCTCATAGAAGACTGATAGCTCTGCCAACATTTGTCCACAATAGAAGATGGGTGGATTGATTTCAAGATGGAGGGTAAGTAAAATTGTGTAACAATATAATCATCTCTAATCGAGAAGATAGGAGTACCTAGACCATATGTATTAATGCCTATTGGTTGACTGTTAGTGCTGGTTGAATGGTAGCACTTGACTTTTCCCACGAATATGTCACTTAAAAGTCCAGTAAGTGAGATGACATGACCAAAAGTATTCTTTGCCAAATCACTAAACTGTGAAACTGTGCTGTTGTCCTTTATTTCCTTTGCAGTATCAGTCTGGCACTGGCTTATAAACTTATAAAAATATAGCTTATAACTTATAAAAATATAGTTTTAACTCTTTCTGTAAGTCTAAATAGTTTTGTGGTGCTTCATTGGGATACTGCGCCATCTGTGATTTGAAAGATTGGTGGCTTTTTTAGGTCAGAATGAGATATGTGCAGAACATAATTCTGTATGTTTTGACAAATATTTTGGTAGTATAATACGCCTACAAGTCTGTCTTTTTATCAGCTTTTATTGGCTTGTGTGTTTTTGAGTGTTGTACTGTGTATGAGGGTGAGGCATGAGGCTTTTGACTACTCTGTTGGCAGGTATGAGATGTTGGAGTCTGTTTCCCTTTGCTTATTAGTAATTGACTTGAGAGCCTCCCATAAAAAACTCTTTAAAGACGGAAGTTCGGGTGAAATGTCAGCTTTGTGTAAGAGAAACTTTCATGGTGATGCAGTATGGGCTGTGGTCTTTGAATTTGTGATGTGAAAGGTGAGGAAAGATTGTGGCTTGATAGTTTCCAGAAATCAGGGAAAATTCCTAGGAGATGGACTTAAAGTTGCTCCTAAGGGGAATTTTACTGGAGATGATAACCCTTATTTGCATTTGCTGGTGATTTATTTAGACCATGTATGTTTGTATGGAGTGAAGAGTAATAAAAAGCTGAGATACATAAAGGAAGCCCTGAGTATCTCTTTGTTTTGCCTATTTTGTCCAGTCATCAATTCTGTTCTCATTTTACTTCCCACCCACACATTCATGATTGTTGTACGTGTGTGTTATAGGTTTTCAGCCTTTGTGATGTAGGAGAGGAGCCTTCAATTAAGTTTAATACCAACTGTAAAATAGTGATTGATTACAATCCCTTCTGTTTGTCACTATTAAAGTAGGAAAGCTTCTTACCTTTATGTAAAATAGATAATTTATTAATCTCTATGAATATGTCTTTTTGTTAGGAAACTGTTAATGTATAGTAATCCTCAAAATACTGACTTTTTTTTAACATGAGATTAATATCTTTGTTCTTTCTCTTGAAAGCAGGCAAAGCCTTCCACTGTAGAAGTACTAGAAAAAATAGATAAGGTATGTGTTTGCTTTTTGATGTTTTGTTTGATTTTTGTTTAGAAATACACATCCTTTTCATTGGCCATGTATTTTCGTGTCATGAAATTTTAAATTATTTTGGTAATTATTCCAGTATGAGAGATTCTGACTTTCAGAGGAATTGCTACCCTTTTTCCCCTTACTGTTAGTCATTTAAAAAATACCCATACTGTATAATAGTGAGAAACTAAAATTCATCTATTTATTTAGAGAGCCTGAAATGGGAATGAATGTGAAGCTGCCTTGATTACACTATTTATAACTAATGGTTAAAGGCCCATGTAATGGAAAATGTCACTAATATGAAGTTCCATTCATCAGGTTGATTAGAAAAGCTTCAATGTATGGTTTTATGTGTAAAAGTTGTAACTGTAGTGGTAGTAAGTAAGGTCACGGGCAGAATAACTGAATAGATGGTTCAGTAGTCAGCTGTGATTTTTCACCAGCATTTGTGACAGATGTCTGTACTCTATGGGGAAATTAACTGTTTTGAAATATACTTTTGATATTTTTTGTTTTCCTTATAATGAAAGTGTTAGTACTCCTGTTGTCACTTGAAATACAGTCAAAATATTTAACATAGCAGAGTGTTGCTCAATCATTAATATGCCAGAAATATCATACAGATGTTCAGGATTTCACTCTTAATGTGAGGAAAGTACTGAAAAGAACATGAGAAATAATGGAGAGCTTTCAGCAATTTACCATGTTAGTAGAGAAGTGTTAGAGGCATTTAAAATTCCACAGGTGCCTGATGAAAGTTTTAGGATGCAGAGTATGGTTAGTATTGATTGATGTGATTGTAAAAACTGCCATTCATAAGATACTAGTATTTTTGACTTGTCCCACCCAAACATACTAATGCATTACAAATATGAAAAAGTGCTGATTTGTAACATTTCTTTCCAATTGCTAATACAGTGCAAGTGGCCCATAACAAAATCTTAATTTCCATAGCATGCTATTATCTTTGGGTAAATGTTTTCATTTATCAAAAAGCTATTTGACTTTTCTAATCAAGTATCAAATTGCTATGGCTGGTTTTAGCAAACATATAAAGGCAGTTTAGTAAAACCAGCTACTAATTTCACTATGTTTATTTACAGGAAATACAGACATTAGAAGAATTTAGAGAAAAAAATCAGAGGCTACAGAAACTATGGGTTGGAGGGCTGCTTCTCTACTCCTCACTTCTTTACCTTATTACTTGCTTAATTGTGTATTTGTGGTGTCTTCCTGATGAATGGACAGCAAGGTTGACAATGACACTTCCATTTTTTGCATTTCCATTCATGTAAGTAAATATACCTCTTTTTATCATTTTCTAAATGCTGTCTCTTTCATAAAAGGAGATAGAAAATACATCTCAGCAGGGGATTGGGTTTGCTTTGACAATCCTTGAGATGTCATAACTTGCTGAATTTTTTCCTTCTAAAATAAATCCAAGTAGTTAGGCAGACACTTTCTTTGAGGGCAATGTCTCTCGTGGTTCTGGGTTTAGTATATGACTAAGTCTTGCCATCAAAAGAAGACAGGATCTAAAGTTACTTGGCCCATCTGAATTATGCTAGGGCTAGAGAGAGGCCTGTATGAGCAGCTGCAAGGTAATGTAGCATAAGCACCAAGAGCATTGTCTTGGGTTTTGTTTTTACTGCTGTTTGGAAAGTAACTTCAGGTATGTCACCTATGTGTAAAATGTAGCATATAAAACCAGGGAAAAATGCAAGAACAAATGGAGAAACTTACTTATATGTATTTGATGACTGTTAGCAGAATTGACTTGAAAGGTCATCAACCTAAGTATGTTGAAGACTACTTTTACCTAATTAGCTGCTTTTCTAGAAAACCATTGACTCTTTACTTCAACAAGAAAATATCCAGACTTCATTGGATGTGAACAGGAGAAAGTATTGTCTGTTGTTTTGTTCTGCTGACCTGATTGGTTTCTCATCCTGAAGAGTTACTTTTGTTTTCTAAGAAAGCTACTTTTTTTAAAGTAACAAAATGGGCTCCTACCTCACTAAACAGCTCCTTTGCTGCCTCCCCTCCCTCCAGACCATCAAGGAGGAGAAAGCAGCCTACTGAGCACCTTCTCTATGAATGGGGGCACAGTGCATTTACTAGTTTGCTGAAATGAACAACGTAAATACTGTCCATATTGGTACAGCATCTTTGGATGAAAACATTGTCAGTGCCCTAGCTTTAGCCTTGAAAGGCAAAGTCAATGTAAGTATTTAAGGCTTTGCAAGTGTGATTAGCGTGGGTCAGCATAACATAACATGCAAAAAAACCCCAACTTGAAGATGCTTTTTGTATGTCATACTGTGTTATGTATAATGTATTAATATGCTGCTGTTGTGGAATCATGAGGAGAAGATCCATGGGCAGCAGCATTATGACTGGAAGGGATTAAGGTAGAAATTAGAGCTCAAATTAATCTTTGGCAGTTGTATGAATTAATTTTGTTCTTAAAGAGAAGTGGTTCAAAGTCTTTTTTGTTAGTGTGTGAGACTTGCTCATGCTAATATGGGAAAGGTTTGTAGAAGAGGAAGTATATTACTAGCCTACTTTCACATAGATGTGTTAGGATCAGCTTAGAAATGAAAACTTTTGTTATTGAAGGTGATGGCTTTAGTGCTGTGATGTGACTTCTCACATTGGATTTTTATTTTCTAGTTTGTCCTCCAATTCTGCTTTTTTTCCAAGATGACTCTGTAAAAGTCTGATTTAGATATCACCTTACTAACATTTAGAATTAGACTGTGTTCTCGGTGACTTGCAACTGTTTATCAGATTTTTTTTCCTTAAGCTATTCCCCTTCAGCTCTTTTTGGCAGATATGAATGGCAAGCAGCTGCCAGCTTGTCTTTGTTCTCGGTCAAGAGGTGACTCCATGCTGAATTCCTGGTGCCACCCAGTAATAGCTCTAGAGATTTTTCAGCCCTAATCAAACTGGAATATGTCTGCCTTTTCCAGCTTGCAGTCAGTCACCAGCTTATTTCTGCCTTAGGTCAGTCCCTTAGGGTCTCAGCAAGTTACTGATGCTGGTAGAGCAAGTTAAGTTTTAGGAATATAACTTCATAAATTTTAAATGTGTATTGAAGTATCTGAAAAGTGGAAGAAATATGTTAGTGTGTTAGAAGGATGCTGCTCTTGAAGTGATTTTTATTTGAATTGTTTACTCTTCCGTGTTCGGATTTTAAGAGAAATATGGTTTTATTTTGTAAAGTTCTTCTGAAGTGGTCTGCTATTAAACTTTCACCTCAAAGTTCTTAAAGAGGAAATATTTTTTTTTTTTTCTGTGAAGTCCTACCATATCTATGAACTTAGAATACAGCAATTCAAACCCCATAAACATTTTTTTGCTCTGATACTTTATGAAGACACATTTTGTGTTGTTTAAGCAGACAAATTCGTCTGTATTCTTAAGAGTAGTTATTATAGCACATCTTTGGATGTGGAATAGTTACACTTCTTCCTCTGTTTCTCTTACCATGGATAGGTTGCTCTCACATTCCAATTGCCTCATCTAACTTGTCTAACTCAGGTTGTGTTGTTAATACTTGAAGGCATTTTAAAGTGGGAAACCATTATAAAAAATGCAAAAGACATTCTTAAGTCAAAGCTCTATTTGAACACTTAAAGCCTTTTGCCTGCTGTCTTGTGCTAGCTGTTAGAGAACCTTTCTAGCCTTTAAGATTTCTCTTTCTGAAAGGAAACACTTAAGGCTCTATTACTTAATGCTTGACATTAGGAGGGTTTTGGATAAGGTGCTTAGAATGGCTCAAAGTATGAGATTTGTCTCTTGGTTTAGGCAAAATAAGTTACTAGGGAAAGTGTCAACTTAATAATTATAAGCAATTCTAAGCTTTAAAACAAATGAAGTCCTGATGATTGCAAAGAGACCTTTTGAATGTAAAATGGTCATGGATCAGTTTGACTTTTATCTCGAGATAAACTGCTCCCTTGTTTGAGCGAAGTCATCTGACACCCTACAGACACCGAATGGGTTCAGAGCTCTCTAACATCACCAGGAGTCAGGTCAGGTAACTCTGCTTGGGGGAGAGTATTTGTACAGTAGCTGTATCTCATGGTTTTCATTGGTATTGAATTCTTCCCACAAATCTAGGTCTTAATTCTGGGCCTTAGCTTGTATGCTCGGTTCTCTGAATAACATGAATTATAAGTCTATCAAATAAGAAGTGATGACTGTAATTTTCAGCTGAACATTTTAGCAAGTGATGTTACTTGCTGCTGCTGCTTTAGTGTTTCTACTTTTTAGTAATACTTGGCTAAATTTTAATAGAAAAGGGGATTTTATTTAGAGCAATGTTGATGTCTTGCTGACAAGATGCTAATTTTTAGTTTTTTATGTAAATATTGTTTGAAAATTTCCGTTCTTTGCATTTGCTAAATCTCATCTGGTGAGTGGTTTGCTAAATGACTTGAGAAATGGTTACTGTAATGTATTTTAATGAATATAATTTTTCTTTCTGTTTCAAAGAATCTGGTGTATAAGAACACTGCTCATTTTCTTCTTTTCCAAACGGACAGAAAGGAATAGTAAGTGTGTTTTTTTTATTTTTTCAGAATATTGAACTATGTTAGAATGATATTTACTATGATGATGTAAATGTTTTGGTCATTTGGCTTTCAGGAAGACGAGAGTAGTCTTGATACTGAAATGGGTAGAATTAGCTAAACTTGTTTCTACCACACAGGTCATGAAAGAGCAGGAAAGAAACTGCTTTATCTTTCACTTCACTTATAAAATTGTGATAACTTCTCCCATCTTTGCATATGTCCAAGTGTAATGGAATAAAATATAGTGTAAAGTTGAATTTTTGAATACAGTGGGAGAGAGGGGAAAGAAAATATAAACAATAGTAGTAGTTCCCTTGATATTTACATCTTACAAGTATTCCAGCAGTTTTAATCTGTTATCCTTGTGTATGAGAGATTTATAGCAGATGTGTTGAATTTATTTGTCAAGATAGCTTTTCTCTCTGAGGTTCTCCAAAGCATGCTTATGTTTTCTTGAGTGAGAAAGGTACAATCAGGTGTTTTTCTGCTTTTTTTTTTAAAGTTAAGGAAAACTGGGAGTCGTGTAACAAAACCGAAAAGTAATGCAGGTGTTCAAATATATATAAAAAGTTGTTAAATTTTGCATTAGAATGAATCTGCATGCTATTTAGAAACAGCATCTGTGGCACTTGTCTGCAGTACTTGAAATTCATTTGAGCTGTTCCTTGAAAACAGTCCAGCTTGTAACAATATCTCATGGTGATATGAGCAATAATACAGGAAAACCTCAGTGTTGCACTATGTTTTATGACTTGCAGAACAGCATGATGTATTTAATTTGTGACAGCTTACGAGTTAAACATCACTTTTGGAGTTTTGCTTAAACTTAATGTTTGTGTTTGATATGCAAGCACTGAATATACTTTTTTATGTAGAAATAAAATTGTCCATATATTCTGTGGTGCTGCGATTCATTTTTAAGGTGAATATATATTTGCGTTTCATGGCTGAATAGGAAAAAAGTATCTGTCTTTCTAGCTTCCTTAAATATTTTTATTGTGGTTTTGAGCATACAAGCAAGTCTAGTGCTTTTGTTGAACCTGTGTATAAACAGTTTTAGTAGATGATAGAACATGCCAAAAGGGATTATTTCTGTGTTTCCAGAGACTGGATAAAAAAGAAGTGTTTTACCTCAAATGTAAAAGTCCTATATTTGAAAAAGAAAAATCAAATGTGTGGTACAAGAGTTAACAGCAGTGCAGCTGGAGAAAGTGTAGCTGAGAGAGCAAATTGGCAACTAAGTGGCTTAAAGCTAACTTTTTATTCTGGGATAAGTTAATATAACACCTTAGTCACGGGAGATGGTTATTTAATACTATAGAGCTCTGTGCTGGATAACCGGCATACACCAGATTTGGGAACCATGCTCTGAGTGAGGAAAATTTGTACCTAGACTCTAGGAAAGGCAATAGAGAGATTATGGAATTTCAGTTTTTAAAACAAGTCAGGCAAGCAACTGTTAAGGAAAATTTAGGCTGAGCTGTCCCAAAGTGTGGGGAAAATAAGTGAGGTATTGACTTCTCTAGTATGAGTTCTTTTTTTTTCCTATAGGATTAATTGATATATTGGCTTCTTGAGAGTACTTTGCAGTAATTGCCATTTGACCATGTGTGAAGGGGTTGGTGTTTTGTGAGGTCCTTGTTGAGTACCGGAAGTAAAGTGATCAGAATCAAACACCCACACTTGCATTGCTTTGTGGAAGGCTGTGCCTGAAGATGGTCTGGCATTTCTGTACCAGAAGCAGTTTCAGTTTCTTAAGTAACCATTAATCGTTGGCTGTATTCTGCTCTTTATGGATACCATACTGTATTACAGTACATTTCAAGCTGTTAGTCTGTGTGGGGCTACATGAAAGACTGTTCTAATGTAAATGTAAAATTTGGTGAAGGGAGGCACCTTATTAATTTGAACAGGCACACTTTCTGTATCCATCTTCTGTGGTGCAGCCCAGTACTAAATATGGGCTTGTTTCGTGTCCTATTTATCTAAACTAATAGGGATTGTTGTAGTTACCCTTTTATTGCATCATCTTTCAAATATGTGCATGCCCAGTTTTACATTCTGGGAAGTTCAAGTGATTGTTCCCCTGCTTTCAAGTAACAGTGTTCCTGGAGTAACTTGATGTGGTATGACGTATGTATTTATATATAAATAAAGATACAAAAAAATTACATTTAGTTTGGTGGGGTTTGGTTTTGTGTCTTGTGTTCTGTGAAACTTCTTTCTTTGAAATCTGAAAAATGGGTAAAAATAGCTGTATTTTTACAGAAAGTAAGCTGCCAGTGCTCAGTAGAGCTGAGAAGGGAGGAAAAGTTGTAAAGTTTGTTGTTAAACTCTTCTTGCTGTGAAGGATGTAGTAGAAAGCTATGTTATTGAGATAGTGTCTTCTGTATTACGTGATGGTTTATAACAGTGAGTTTTCCATGGATGTCAAGCTGCAAACATTGACTTAGGTAAAATGCACATGGGATTTTCCTTTTTCTTCTTCTCTTAGAGAGGTTAGATGCTGTGTCTAGTAGTTGTAACAGTCTCTTAACATTTAGTAGTAAAATGACTTCTAGTATCTGTTCTTATAAAACTTGGTGGGGTTTGCTATAGTCTGAAAGTATAGAAGGGGTGAAATAGACTGAGCTTGGAAGCTCAGAGTTGACCTGGCATTTGAAAGTAGTGTGTGTTAAGAGGCTTATGTGACATACTGAAGCCAGTAAATCTGGTACTCAGATATATTAATGCTTAGGCCTCAAGCTTTTTTTCTGTAGTTTGACTCATGAGATTAAGTGTATTTGGTCCATTGTTGTACCAGTTTTAATGTAGGTCAAAGCAGGGCACTAGCTAGAATTGGTTTGCTTAATGAGGAAATTGTACATAAAATTTTTAATAGTTATAACTGTAAAGTGATAACGGTGGGCTATATTTTATAAGCAGTTTCAGCATTTTAACTGATTTATTTTCACATAAAAACTCTGGTTATTTTATACAAAGCTTACTGGTGGTTGGGGCTGGTAGTGGTCAGTGCATAATTTTTCCTGATCTTATAGGACAGTCAGTGTTTAGAATGTGCTGAAATATCTTATTTATATTTGAAAACTAATGCGTTATATCCTTCTTTTAGATGATGCGCTGGAAGATCTAAAATCTCAAAAGAAAAAAATAGTAAGTAAAACCTCAAGAAAAGCTGGTTATGGTCCACTAAAACTGATGTATGCCAGATATTTGTAGCAACTCGATCGCTTAATTGCTTAATTGAACACTTAATCTCAGACACATTTAGGATGGAAAAGGTTCCAAATCTTGGGTCACTTTCTCTGTTTGCAAAGTTTGTAACACTGGAAGAAAGCTGTTTCTTCTCTGCTTAATCATTCCATAAGGAAGTTTGCTGTTTACTGATGTTGTTGGCTTCATCTGCTGCTTTGTAAGGCAAAAACTTAAAATGTACCATGACCAAAACACCATACCCCAACACCTCTAAACAACCAAGAACCAAACACACTCCCCCTACACCTCCCTCCCCAACCCCTGCCACCAGAACAGCCCTTCCTCCCTCCAGAAACTCCAGAAGTTGTATTTTGAGGCTTTATTGTTAATAAGTTTCCCAAAGTGTTCATCTCACAGCTTCTGGATTATGCCCTGGTAGCTAAATGAATAGAAAACCCATAACAAAGACACCAAAAGGGGTTAGATAAGAGTCTGGTAATATGTCACAATCTTCCACCCTGTTTTTATCACTTTTAAAATGTAGATGTAAAAAAGATAACTTGTAACCTAATTGTCATTGTCCTTTGGTAAAGAGGATTTGCCATTATTTAAATGGATGTGTCCTTTGGTTGGAGTGGTGATAGAAAGGGATTGGAGGGATTTCTATTTTCTAAGAAAATTCTCGTGCTCATTTATTTCTCAGTTTATTTTATGAAAAACTGCTTAACTGAAATTAGTTAATGCTACCAATTTACATAATCATTTGATAGCTTTGAAGGGAAAGTTCTTGGAACAGAAAAAGCACTGTGGAGAACAAAACAGTTTTTGGTATCTTAAATGTAAAGTCTTCAGTTCAGTTTAAGTTTAGTTTTCTGTTATGGAAATATTAATATTTCTTCTAGAAGAACTAGCGATTCTAAATTTCTGTGTGCACTTTGGAGAAAAGGCATTGAAAAAAGATTAGTCAGGAAAAACCTTGTTTAGAAAAGGGAGAGATTTTACTTTGGGAATTGACGCTGTCGAAGCAAGATTGCATATGCAAGAAATTGAGACAACATACTGTAGAAGAGCAGGTAGTAGTTAAAAATGAAACCACTGCACAAATACTTTGTGAACAATAATGAAATTGTAGTGTAACTATGGAGAATTTAAACCTGGAAATAAAAATTGCTGTTAGTATGTATGCAAGTCAAGCTTAAATCATTAAAAACAAACGTTTAAATAGGATTAATAAAACAGAGTTCTGGGAAGTCCAATAACATATGACTTGGCTATTTTTCAGTCCGAGGGCAATAAAAAAATTAGTTGTTGTCTCTTGATCTTATGGTACCTAGTTTCTAGCAAGGAACCAGAAACAAGACTTACTGCAATTACTATTACTCTTGAATCAGGGTGATGATGATATTTTTCACTCAAAACGTACTTAGGAGTTTCATTATAAGATATTCAATTAAGCATTAAAATTTGATAATCATACATGAAATGAAACATTGAAATGAGCTGGTAGGGGATGCATGTAAGGAGACAGAATATAATTTGTGTTTTAGATAACGCTCATAAAATTATATTTGTAAAATTTGGTGTTGAGAATACTCAGATTTGAATTATGTTATGTTTTGGATTAACTTCTTTATGACTGCCATTGGCTATGAATAACTGTAGGAACACCTACTTTTGAATAAAACAAAACGAAAATCTTCACCAAGTAAAATAATGGGGAGAGGATTTTTTTCCCTGTTGAATTCTGATTTGCTGCCGAGTTTGCAAATAGGATTAGTTACCAAGATATTTACATTGTGATCCTCAAAGTATTGAGGATAAGTAAATTATGTATTTCCTGTTTATTTGTAGTGCAAATTGTTGTCTAGGCACTATGAGTCTACCACAAGAGCTGTGCTTTTTTACTTTGTTGCTAGCTACCTAATTGCTGGAGAAATCTTATACTGAAGACAGTTGTCCTTTTGAAAAGTGTTACAGTACTTGTGTTTTGCCACATTTTTCCTACAGACTTCACTTACAGGCAGAAGGGACATAAAGCTGTTATAGGGCTTGCCTTGAAATGATGTAACCTCCTCATCTGCCAGATACAATGCTCTGGTGACTGTGCAGTGACTGCTTAATAGAAATTAATTTCTTTTTGATTTTGTTCTGTCTTTGGTGACATAGTCACATGGATACTCATGTGGGTAAAATACTTCAGAAACAAATACAGATACTTCATCTGGACATGACCATTAATATTGTCTGTCCTGCACTTTGACTCAAAGTTGGTTTAATATTTATTTCTCACAGAACTAGCCTGCTATTTTTTTCCTAGTTGTTATGGTTTGACTCTGGCTAAATGCCAAAGACACACACACATTCAAAGTTTTTTGAGAGAAGGTGTTAATCAAACTTCTCACTCTCTTCTCTCTTAAGTGGCTGTCCTGATTTGGAACAAATATATTCAGAAGGATAAATATTCTCTGATAAAAACAGACTGCAATCACCCTCTCCCACCAGGTTGGAGGAAAGAAATATTTCCTTGAAGGAAAATGAAAGGGAAAAAAAAACTATTTATTTAACCAACACACAAGAAAAAAATAACAATAACACCAAATAGTATATATATATAACAATAAACGATGAAATCTCTCACTGGAAGACTGGAAGATCTGGAGTCCCCTCCAGAGTCCCAGGCTGATGGTGGGGGGGCCCCCCCAGGCCAGACCGGTGGAAAAGGCCTCCCAGTGAGGTCTCGACACTCCGATGTCCCAACAAGTCCAGGAGAGAAGAAGAAGAAATTAAAAAGTCCAGGAAAATGCAGAAGTCCAAGTCTCTTCCTTTTGAAGAAAACAGGCAGCACTCTCCCTGGAAAACTAGAAGGCCAGTGTGTTCCTCCCCCCTTTCAGCCCAGGCCGCAGAAAAAGAAAAACCCAAAACCCACAAACCAAAACCAAAACTGCACAGCAACATAGCAAAATTGACCTTGAGACAGTAGAATTGTTTTGAAAAGCTTTCTCTAGCTAGTTTTTTTCTCTCCACTCTTGGGGCTCTTTTAAAAGCACAAGATTCATTTTTTTTTTCTCCTGGCATAGAGGAGATGAATATGGGATAATCATAAAGTCACCCCAAGACAGTGGCCATGATGTTCTGCCTAGCATTTTTTTTTCTTCTGCTTCTTAAATATGTTATCACAGGGGTGTTACCAAGTGACAAGTTGGCTAGCTTGGAGCTAAGAAATTTCCATCAGCTTCTTAAAGAAGCCTCTCTCATAGCTCCCCCCAGCTAATAAAAAACTGGCTACTTAAAACCACAACAGTAGTGAATACTTTAAAATGTGTTGAATTATGAATTTGGGGTAGGGATTAAATTAATTAGCTATAATTAAAGCACTATAAGGTACAATTTGCTTTTCCTTCCTTGATCATAAGGTATACTGTGGTTGTGCTTGTGACTGTTTAGCTGTAATTTGGCCTTGGGAGTTCTTGGTTAATGAGGATGTCAGTGCTTAAGCCTGAACATGTATAGATGAGCAAGTTCAGAGGGTTAAGCGTATTAAAACAAGGGCACAGAACATGTATTAAGCTGATACAACTAGGAATTAGTGGAGAGTTTACCTGGAGCAGCAGTCTTAAAGATGGGATAATTCTTAGTCTGAGGACAGAGTTGTGAAGATAGTATAGTAATTACCTTGCTAATTTTAGAGTTAAACTTTGCTGAATTTTGCTCAGCTACTCTGAATAGTAGGCCGAATATAATAGATTTTGACAGACTTCTTAGCCATTTCAGGTAAGAGTTTACAAAGTTGCATCTGTTAATCTTCTAAGAAAAAAAGTCCCAAGCTAGTCTGGTTTCAAGGCTGTGTTGGAGTTATGTTAGTAATGGAAAAAAAGGCAGCACATGAATTCTGTTACTTAAAATAATTACAGTTTAATCAACTGTATGCCGTCTGTCTTCCAGCTGTGGAAAACCATTGATATTTTGATAACCTTTAGTATGTAACAAATGCTTACTAGCATTTGGTTGTTGTGTAAGCCCACTTTTGTCAAGTATGTGTTACCAGTGTCTGTTAAGAATACTGCAAATGTGTGATTGGAAGCTCAAAGTACAGTTAAAAGTCATATTTACTGGCAAAGGGTCAGATGAGTTATTTCTTTTGTGCCATGTTCATACAAGGAGTTACTTTGGTGTTTTTACTGTTTGCAGGGATCTGTTCAGGGTACACTTGATTAGTATGACTTAAATGATTTATTTCCTATTTTAAGGAAACTTTTGCTATGTGTACTGGTGTATCTTATGTGATAGACCAAAATGAGTCTCGTGGCTTTGTGTGAACATAAATAAATACTTCTTCATAGTTGGGTTTGATATAGCAAGTGATTCAATTTATGAACCCACATAGTAGTGTGGCACATGAGTAGTTTGCACTTCAGTTGCTAGATATATTTTAAGCTGCTTGTAAAAGCAGTTACTCGTGTTACTTTTCAATACAGGCAGCTGATGTCGCTTCCATAGGAATTCTGTTTGGTTGCCAGGTGAAAGGAATCTATCCATGCAATTACCCATAGGAGAGAATGTGGTACATGACCATGCTTCTTTATTAAGATCTGGTTAATTCCATGAAATAAGTTAATTCCATGAAAAATTCATGCTTAAGATAGATTAACTTTCACAGAGACTTCACTTGTGATTCTGGTTGCTCAGCATTTATGCTTGATAATGACAAACTATGTCTAGTCCTTGACAGAAAGTAGAAAGTGTTTTTTGGGGAAAAGTTTTTGATCTCAGAGAAGAGTATATTATGAAAAAAGAGTAAGAGGTGTTGAGCAATTGGCTGTGTGAGCAAGTCAGTGCTCACAGTGCTCAAGTCAGCACTAGGTTAACCTTTCCAGGATTATGCTTTAAGATGGTGAATGTTCCAGAAATCAGTATATAGGTTTGCATTCATAAATGACCTTGCTGTGGCAGAGCAGAAGCCAGTTTCTTCTGCTATGCAAACATAGAACTAGTATTTAAATTTTAACACAGGCTCTTATTTGCTTCTAGTAATTACACTAATTTGCTCATAGTAAAGAAACTTTGACCTTTTTGGTTCTTAATTTGGTATTGTTAGCCAAATTTCAGTTTACTTTAGAAAAGTATATCCTAGAAGTGAAAGCATGAGAACTGTGAGTGCGCCTATAGAAATCCTGAAAATTGCTATAAATTTTCAAGAAATTTCTTAGGAGTCAGTTGTGATACTGAATTGTTGTTTAGATTTGGCTTTACTAGAATTATTAAGCTGTATATGAATTTCAAAATATGAAGAGTAACTTGTTGAATTATCCAGTAACTATGTAATGTGAGGAATAACTTCTGAGTCTTGTGATGAGACTTGTTTTTCTGTTTCAAAATAATGTTACTCTTTTTGCAAAACTTAAATATCCACAAATAGCTACCATACTATCTAGCACTGCTATAGCAAGAAGTGCCTTAGATAAGAAAAATGTCAAGTGATGGCAGGGCACTCTGGTTTTTTTTCTTCCTAAAGGTCACTATGTCCTACAGAATGTTATTTCTCATTTTCCTTTGTGCCTGTGCAGGCAAATAGATGCATTTTATGTTAATTGATGTAAAGTGAATTGGTTTGTTGTTTTTTTGTTTTTTTTTTTTTTAATTTTGGTTTGGAGGCCAGGTATTGACACTTACTGTTAACACTTCCTGCTTTGTAGCTTCACCTCACTAACCTTATCCCTTAATATAAAAGTCTTACCTTATGGTTTCTACTTTTATAAGCAATAAATACTTTATTTTTCCTATTAGACCATTAATTCTGAACTTACTACACTGTCTGGCATTTGTTTTACGAAGTTAGTGGGGCTAACTCCAAAGTCCTGCTGAAATACAAGTTTAGGAAATTGATTTTTCCTTCATTCTTCAGTCCCTTTTGTTTGAACAGTCCTTAATTAACAGCCTGGATAGTATTCCTTGCTTTAAACTTTAAGAAGTGTGTGGAGGAGTGAGTGTTGGATGGATACACAGAATCCATTAAATTGAGTGAATTTTTGTTTAGCATCTGAGATCTGTTTGTAATCCTGAGATCTGTCTAAATGTAAAACCCCTGTATAGTCTGTATATCCAGAATGGCTGAAACTTTAGTTTCTCACTAGCTAAATAACGGCATAAAAGTCATGTTAACCTGCACCATTTGTTATTTTAGCAGTGATAAATGAGTTCAAGAGAATTTAATTTTTTGACCACTGACCTTTTCAGTTTTGCAGTTTATGCCAACAGCAAACTTGAGAACAAACCCCTCACTTTTAGCTGAACATGGCCATTAGTCAGCATATCTGGGAGAAAAGGTCTGCCTAAGATACTGTAAAATGCATTATAATTTCTATACATATTAGGTATTTGTCATAACTTCAACTGTGTCAGTTTTAAAGTGAAGCTTTTTCTGATGTTGCTTGTTAAACATTAAAATGATACTTTACTAGTGATTACTTTTTTAATTAAGCTCGTGTATTAGCTATAAAGCCACTTGAGTGCATTGTAAATAAAATGCTGTAATAATGAAGTGCTTTAATTACACTCCCTAAAGTATGCATACTTCTCAGTAAATTCTTTTATTTAAATTCTTAACATGTTCCCTTTTTTCCTGAAAAGCAGTTTGAATTGCTGTAAAGACGGAGATCCAGCCTTTAGAGTCATTTGAGCAAATTCCATGGCTGTTCTCTAGTTAGTGAGTTTTCACGGCATTTGCAGCAAGCTAATTGCTTCTGCTAATAAATAATCTAAAATCGATGCTGACAGCAGTTAATTGGCACAGGGACTTTATTCTGTAAAGCACTTGGCTAACGACCTTCCTTAAATTAATAGCATTAAGTGCTATGAGGAAATAAATCTAAGGAATTGCCTGTCATTTGCTTGTCATGTCTAATAACTTCCAATAATGATGGCTGATAGATTTTTGCACATTCCATTATTGAAGTTGGTGCTTGTAATTATTCTCCTCATTATATGTAAACAATTAGCAATATTTGGTGTTTCCTTGCAATAAAGCTGTTAAGTACAAGTAGTCCATTAGAGTTGAGAAACTATTTTTGAAAGCAAAATTTAATTTCCATTGGATACAGCAAACCTGCAGGTATCTGAACATGCTATTGGTTCATTGGACTGAGCTTCACCTTTTGGCAACATTGATAAGTTGCTTGTAAGTGGGAGGCTATGGTGGGAGGATGTTCTTGAAAGAATTCTGTATTGAAGCATGGAACCTTTTGTTTCCAGCTTGAGGAAGTAATGGAGAAGGAAACATACAAGACTGCTAAATTAATCCTTGAAAGGTTTGATCCAAATTCAAGTGCAAAGGTAAGAGTCTTGTTATTGGTGCTGATATAGTGCGAAAGGTACTATGGAGCTGAATATTCAGATAATGTTATTTACAATTAATTGGCAGGAGGCTGAACTACCATCTGCTGGAACATCTGCAACGCCAAGACCTGGACAAGGTAATAGCCCTGTAAAATGGCTGCTCTTTAACATAGATACTCATCTTTCACAGCAATTTCCACTCTAGAAGTCTCTCTATGATAAAATTTGTAGATCAATTGACCTTTATTTAGGGTTAATAGACTGTTCATTAGACTATGCCCATTCCTGCTCTGTATTTTTCAGACAAGGGTTCTGTTGCTATCTAGACAGCAGGATATTTAATGCTGCTTGATGTAAAACAGAGAGAAAATTAACTTCTTGTGGCATACTTGCAATTTTTCTAGAATACTATGGTGTTTTCAAATCTTATGTAATATTCATTGACTTAGCTTTTCAATTCTGTTTCTGGCTAGTTAGACCTTTCCTAATGCAGTGCTTAAACTACTAATTAGTGCACAGAGAGGGAAAATAAAAGCTGTTGCAGAAATCAGATATTTTCTAGTTGAAAAGAATGGACTTTTTTTTTTACTGGTTTATGCTGTTCCATTTAAAGGTGCAAAATAATGAAACAGAAAAAACCAAGGAAACCTTGTTTTTAGATTGTGCACACAGGTTTCAAGACTGAAAAGATCTCTCAGCACTTACAGTAGAATGCTTNATGCTTGCATTAAAAATGTATTTATGCAAAAAAACTACTGTTGAGGTTTTGTTAAGTTGGAGTTATAATATGCTGTAGGGAAACTGAAAATGATAGTATAAACACAGTATAAATGTTGCCTCATATTGTAATACTGAATATAGTACTCATAGTTTAAGACAGATCTTTGTAGCTAACTTGCTGTAATAACCTGGAAGGGCTGGTGCTCAAAATAAACTGCAAAATCTGAGGTACATAATTTTTCATAAAATAAACAGATTGCTTTAGCGCATATATTAGAATTCTCAACTTTGTCTGACTCTTGGGGATAACCAAAGTTAGATTTTTCTCATTTTTTGGTGTGGGAGTATATGTTTTGTTTGGTACACCTGGATTTACTAACAAAGGTGTTCGTAAGCTGCATCATGAAATCCGCAGTTTTGTTCTTGCTTGGCTTCTGTCTTGGAGTGATTTTATATGTATCTCATATCCTTATTTTATGCCTCTAAAACTGAACTACAGAGTGAAATTTGTATCAAACTTACACAGCTTCAAATTGTTATGAAAACATTTTAAAACCATCCTTACTTGTTGACATTGACAGTGAATAGTTGCAGTGCAGTAGCTTAGCAGTAAAGCCTTAATCTCTTCTGATGTCCTAGGCTTTTTCTCAAGTTTTTTCCTTACCTGTTTCTCCCATCTTTTCTCCTTTCTCCTTTTCTCCTGTCTTTCCCATTGCAGAAATGGAGCAGCATTCATAGTTTTGTTCAGGCTGAAGGGTCATTCTGACACCCTGTTCTGCTCTCTGTCTTAGTACAGCTCATGAGTGGTTGCCAAGAGTTTTCTGTCATACCTGTAATGTTTAGGTAGTCTTTGGTTGGCTTTTTTTTAACTCATGAAATTCATCCTTCCCCTTGAGATATGTTAGAAACCACTCCAGTAGTCCAGTGTGACGGATCTGATTGTAGCATGCAGGTAGTGCTGGCCAGGGATGAAACTGGCTAGAAATGTGTTTCTATCTAGAGACCTAGAGATAATTAGTTATAAATTAGACAGTGGTAAGTCTTTAGTCACCCTGGCTTTATTAAGAGATAGCAGCAGCAGTTTTGAAACTCCTTAGAGGAGTTACATGATTTCCTCTCTACCCAGGCTGTGTAAGTAGTAATGGTGACAAGTGAGTTGCTCAGTCCCTGCTAATTGACTAGTCTTGTGTATTTTGGGGTTTTCCAAGCTCAGTGCCCCTACTTTTGATCTGGGGTTCTGAGTCAGTCAAAAGCAGGTTAGTTGGAGCCAGCATATGCTGTGTTGTGTTGATTTGGACTTGACTGTTAATAGAAGGGCTGTAAGGGAGAGGTTCTGAGAGCCAGTCACTGTAGGCTGTGGTCTAGATAAGAAATGTGGTATGATGAGAGTAGGTTTGCAGAACAGTTGTTGCTGAGGAGTTTGCCCACACTAGCTATTCTTAGAGCTTCTTATTTAAGGATAACTGTAAACTGGTCTCGTGGGCCTGGTGGAAGGGATCTTTTTCATTTGCAAAGAGTGTAAGTGCTGCTCTCTGAGACTGTTGTGGTGTGAACAGAGACCTAAGTGGCGACACAACTGAGAAAGTCTAAAGTACAATTCTGAGTCAAACATTCTGCTTCTTTGTATCCATCCTAAAGTAAGCAACTTGCTTAATCCTGAATAAAAATGTTGAGCCTTGCAAAGGAATCTGGAGAACAAATTTTATAAGTTGTCATGGCCGATGGTTGGATTTAATAATCTTAAGGGTCTTTTCCAACCTAAATGATTGTATGAGTCAGTATAATTTTGTTCATATACAGCACAACTTTGTTTATTCTCTTTTTTCCAATCTGTTCACTTAACACATTGAGTTTGAAATTGGTGCTGCTTTTTGACCCTGTGAAAGTGGGTATTCAGATGGTTGTATTTTGGAGGTATGTTACAGCTTAGGAGAGACACACTGTTTGGCTTTATCTTGTGAAATTGTGGAGGCATATTTTCCAAATATCTTGTTCTTGATAGATGCTGTAATTATTTCAATTTTTAACTGTCAGAAAACCTACAAGCTTATTGGTGTTCACACTAAATATCTGCCCAAAATGAGTATTAACTTCTGTGCAGTATATAACTTACTGTAACTAGATGGGTTTTGGTATAATTTGCTGCGTGCAGTATGTGGTAGAATTATAGTGATTGGAAATAATAAAATATCTGTTAATCTGCTAACATTAAAGCTTCCTTGATCTTCTCTTTACTCACTTTGGACACAAGCTAGTCAAGCAGCAGAACTTATTATCTTGAGCTCTGTAATCAAGTCTTTTTGAAAACAGGGTAAATAATGACCAGTGTGTAATCGGATTGGACAACATTGTGTGTGAGAGAGCTGATGAAAGGTTAGTTGGTAGCTTTTTGATATGCTGGTTGAAATGGAAAATTGGACATCATGCTAATTGATACAAAGATTTTACCAGCATTGCATAATAGTTGGTTTTCAGAGAAACAGCTGGTAGTGCCCCCAGTTTTCCTATTTAGCTGTTTTTGCAGTTTTTGTAATTTTGGTGTACTCTTCTTAAATAAGTAATGATAGTTTTAACAGATGATTCAGATCAGTCTTGACTTTGGCATAAGAAATCACCAGGAAGTCTGAAGGAAAGCAATTTGAAAATTTAAGTGCAACTTTATTTATTCAGAAGTGTTTTTAGGGGTAAACGTTTAAGAGCATATCCTTATTCAATACTTTGGCCATAGAGAAAAATAGGGTAAGTATATATTTGCAATGAAATAAATATTTATCAACAATATCCTGTTGTTGATACCTGCTCTTTTCGTTGTGCTAATGGGACTTTTAACAGGGCTGTATTGTAAATGAGATCACTCCATGACCTGGATTAAAAGTAATAATACAGTAACAGATGGTTACAGACCGGGATGGGAATAGGCATGAGGAGGAAGAAAGGAAATGCTTGGTCTTTGACACTAAAGCCAACAAGTTACGTAAATTATATATCGATCTGCATTGTACTGTAGCTTTTTAAAATGATGTATTCTTCTCTACAAAAATCAAGGAGTTTTGAAGTGAGGGAAAAATAAAATAGTTATGCTTGTAAGCATGAAAGATGCAGCTGCCTCACCATTGCAGTATCTTAATATTCTTTAAGAGATCCTACAGAATCATTAGTTGAGTAGCATACCTCTTAAGTAACGTGTTGCTTATGTATCTGTATTGTTCAATGCTGGTAGTTGCAGAATTTGAACTGTAGTGTGCTTGAAGAATAAAATTCTATTTTTAAGCTATTTATCTGTCTTCGTGCAGTTGGCTTTTGGATACACAAAAAGCATTCATTAAGAAAATCCTTAGAAAACTGCAAAACTTCCTTAAAACTACGTCAGCAGTAGCTGTATATTGTGCTAATGTTGAAGCGGATGGACATGTTACTCAGCTAGGTTGTGGAATTTGGAATTATGGAAGTTTGGAACTTTGCAAGAGGCTTATTTTTTAACACATTGCATCTCAAAACAAGGCAATTTGAGAAGTATAGAGATCATGCTCAGTTACTGCAAAAGAATAGTAAGGCTGTTATTGTGAAAGTGGGGAGCAGGTTTAAAAAGAATTAGAGGAGTTCATTGGTAACAGAGTCCATATGTGATAGTAATATGATGAGACGGGGCTGTACTCTCTGATGTCCCTGACCATGTGTGTTTATGGATCCTGGGGATGGTATCAGAGATACAGGCAGCTGAAATTCAGGTTAGTGTTTTGTCACTGAATAATGTCTACAGTCACTCTAGGAAATGAAATACTAGGGTAGGTGGGCTATTGGTCTTGCCAAGGAGAGCATTTCTTATTTTCTTATAATGCAGATTCTGGTAACTTCTGCTTGGGGAGTAGCAGGGTGTTGGCAAATTCTCTTAAGTATGAATCATAAAATATAGTGAAAGCTAAATTGACTAAGTGGAGGAAAAAGAAAAAGGCATTGTGAATAACCTAATATAAGTTTGTGGAAACTAGCAATGAGTCTTGCATTCTTAACTCTGTAATGAGACTAAAACTACTGAAGCACATCTTTCTAATACTGACTGCAAAGGACATGGGTTCAACATCTTTGTAGGAGCAAAAATATGGGGAAAGGGTCATTAAAGTAGCAGTAACTTTTCTTAATTGAAAGTCGTTGTTTAAAGAAAACTTGCCAGAAATGACCCTTCAAAAAGAGCAAGCAAAAGGGGCAAAGCTCTTGCAGGCAGCATAAAGTTGCTTAGGAATAATGTATTATGGGCTCAGAATAAATGTCAATATAGCTGTGACCCATTGAAACACTCAGGACTGTTAAGCAATCAAAATTAACATGTTTAAACCACGTGATCTAGAAAGACAGCTTTCAAAATGTAAAAGTAGCATCTATATGTAGAAATTAGTCATGATCTTTGACATTTTTATGTATAAAACAGTAATAAAGACGACTTTGTAGAGAAAAAAGAATGGATTGAAGTGTCTTTTGAGATATTTAAAATCTTGGAACAAATGGAATTAGGCTTTATCACTCCTTTTTTGAACATATATGGAGCTGAGAAGAATTGAGAAATTTCATACCTTTAGCTTAATTTTTGAAACTAGTAGATGACTGGAAACTTGTCTATAATGGATAAATAAATCATGGGTCATAATCAATATATTGTTTGAAGATGAGTAATTCCTGTTATTCAGATGGCATGGAGAGGATGCAGTTACTCTAGTGTAGTAAAACTTAAAGTTACTACTGCTGTCTCTCACAAAAAGCTCTCAAAGATATGTTATTGGTGAGGTTCATCATAAATGAAGTCTTAATTAAGATAAAACTCTCAATGCAGGAGCAGTTTTCAAAATAGAAACAAGTCACCAAGGAAACCTTGATAGAATTTCTGCAACTACCTCACCAATTTATCCTCGTTTCCAGATTCTAAACAGCTTAAATTGTGAGGGGATAAACTTTACTTGCTAAAATCAAGTTAAAATCTTCATACTCATTGGGTGATCTAACTTGGATGATGTTGTGTAAAGTAATGCAGTTGTGCACATGAAGGTGTGGTAGGGGAAAACTAGTAATTTGTTCTGCTCTGTAGGAAATTGAACTAGGTAGATTTTTAGTAAGACTTTGAGCTCTTGTAGCTTTTTAACTGGTGATAAATAATTTTTAATTGTTTCTTCTGTTATATGTTAATCTTATTTATACATAGAGATGAGTAGGCAAGACCATAACCTATGTATGTTGCAATTTTCATGGCAGAAGATGTTGGTGGTTTTCCAAGAGAACTGTTATGCTTGACTTAGTACTTCAGTGATAGCAGCTCTTTCTTAGCCAGTGTGAGCTGATGTCATGCACGCCCCGCCTTTTCCACCCAAAGCAGAAGTTTAGCATGGTAGTGTTGTACTTTTGAGGACAGGGATCATTACTTCAGTCACGGCACACCCATTTTTCAGTGGCTGGTTGCCAGTGGACCCGTAAACTGCCTGCTAAGCATTTAAACTCTTCCAGTCTGACACAAAGTCAGCAGATAACATACCTCTAATCTTGAAACTCACGTAGATGATTTTAAAGTCCAAATGCAATGTTAAATTCCATTTTTTGTGAAGGAAGACAAGCGAGCTTCTTCAAAGTGGATGTGAGTGTTAAACCCTAACTCTGTAGGGTACTATAGCCTTAGATGTGGGTGTTCTTAGAGTGTTCCTTTTAGAGACTAAGCTGCTACTTGTTAAACACATGGATGTCTGCAGACCTAAAGCAATTTGATTTGTTGCAATAGTGTAGGAACTTCAGGTTTGCGTGACTATTATAATATCCAAACCATAATATATTACTGTGGTGATATTCCCATTGGTCTTAATGAGAACTCTGGCTTCAGCTAAGAACAACTGAGGAAACCTTTTTGAGTAGTTTTTCATAATAGTGATTTAATAGTAACTCTGATAGTGATGTGAGAAGGGGTAAAAGTAAAGACATGTTCCAGCAGAGATCATTCTTGCTTTGTGACAATCCAATATGTAGTTTCATAGGGTTGCTGAAATAAGTGAATGAAACTATATGATCTTCTGGTTTCAGAATTGTTTCTTTTATCCAACCTGATTTTTTAAATGAGTCTGAGTGCTTAACCTGGGCGTTTTAGATACTGACTGAATAGTTTTGGTCCCCTGGAAAGCTCAATACTTGGAAGCATGTTTAAACCATGGAGTAAAAAGTGGTCAGTTCTGTACGTTGTGGTTTGAATCCAGCTGATCATATCTCCAACATTCTGCATTAGAGAACAGAATCATAAGATATCTGCTAATTTTCTTCTAGAAGAATTTTGCCTAAAGTATTTAACAGTTAATGATTGTTGCTATTAAAGTATAGTATTCTGAGTGGTATTTACTTCTGTGTCATGCTCAGCCAGGCAGCTGGCGATCTTTAGTTTTAGACCTTCCTGTTTTTTATCTTGCTTAGAATGGTAGCATATTAAATTCAGTATGTATATATTCTTGTCAGAAATTCGTCAAAGGACCGCAGCTCAAAGAAATGCTTCTACACCCCCACCTGTGACTCCTAAACCAGGTTCTCCAAAGTCACCGGTTCCAACATCTCCTAATCTGCAGAGAGACTCCTCAGCTCTGAGTGGATTCCCAGAAAGAATGGTTGTGCCATCCTTGCAATCAAATGTTGTACCAAGACGCCCTGGATCCCCTGCTACTTCAGTGCCTGGAATGGGTAAACAGAGCACTTAATGTTATTTACAGTTTATATTGTTTTCTCTGGTTACCAATAAAATAGGCCATTTTCAGACAGTATGGAAATGGCATTTCATTTGGAAATAGCAGAGCAGTTATCTGATTAAGCAGGAGTTCCATATTCAATTAGCCATAACTCTTTACAGCTGGCACCTTTTGATGCTGAAACCTATTGCCTGAGCTCATTTAACTGTTATGGCTTCTTTGTTTAAATGGCAATAAAACTTTGCAGTATTCTGTAGTCAACAATATAGCATACCTTTTTATGTTCTTAGTTTAGAAGAGCTCTACGCTTATATAAATCAGGTACAGAGGAGAACACTTTCAGAATACATTCATGTTTCTCACTAAACCCTGCACATATTTTTTTAACATACATCTTGACATTTATTTACATTGTTTCTCTAGGAGGTATAGTCATGCAATCTATACTCATACATTAAAGTGTAAAATACCAAATACAACAGAAAAGTTGTCTATGTTGGAGCTGAATTCTAAAATGGCATTGTTATTTTGGTACAAGAATCAAAAGCTTAGCACCAAGTTGAAATCTGATAGGAATGAATACTCCTTAAAAAATTTGGTTTCATATCCTGAAAATGTTTTTCCCTAGATGGCTGTTTTGGTGTTCAGACGGGATGGACTTTATTAAATAGAGTGTGAACTAAATTCCGTTGGAAGGATTGCAAAATCTGAGAGTTCTGGGTGGGGAAGCATTGTTCTCATTTTCCTCATAGATGGTAAAGCTATGTATGGGTTCATGCTAGGCCTTTCATGTTTGGCAAGTTTGATAACAAGGCAAGAAAGGATGTGAAATTCTGTCTTGAAAATAGAAGGGTTGCGACTTGCCAAGAATCTCATGAGCACCACCGTAATGTGGAGTAGTGCTTTGCTCTGTATACAGGGATCAAGCATATTTTTCTCTGCCTTGTGTTCCTGATTTTTACTTAAGTTACTTAAGTCTTACAAACTGCATGTGCTTCCTTACAAACTTCCATGATGCAATCAAAAAGTAGGACTATATGTAATATACCTGCTCTCTTATAGAAGATCTTGGGAAGCCGCATGTTAAAATGCCTTTTCATATTGTTTACTGTAGTGGAATAAACTTGTCATGGAAAGTTGTGATCTCACTTCTCTAGAGTCCATTAAGCCTTATTTTTTTTGTTAGTACTTTTTTTCCTATATTATCAAACTGCTAAATTTGTTTTTATCCCAGAAGTGAAAAAATCCCTTGTAAAGGCAAGTTATTAGTAAGTCTTGATTATCTTGAAGTACCAGAAATTAGCTCCTTGCATCAGGAAATTGGTCATTTGGTTGCAAACCACATTTACTGATAACTACTTACCGAAAATTCCATAATGAATTTAAAATTGCATACTCCTTGTTAAGGAAGCTGACTGCATAACAAAATATTAGCTCTATAATAGCTTTATTCTTAGGGGAAGATTAGGGCACATTGAATAAGCTGGATGAAATGCAGCCTTTACTGCATAAATGATTTAGAGGAGGAAGGAAAATAAAGTAACTTGACTCACTTGAAAGGACAGTTGCTGAGGCTGTAAATTAAAATATTCAATGTAGTTTTTGTGATAATGCCTTACAGGCTCTCTTTTCCCACAAGTAACTGGTATTTTGACCAAACATGTTATTTTGTCATAGGTAGCAGTGAGAGCTACTGCTACTTTCAGTTAGTATGGAAGCCCTGTTTTTTCTTGAATTTCCCTGAACCTTCCAGGCATATAAGATCAGTTGTGTAGTTGTAATGAAAAGCTTATAAATTCAGTATCTGTAAGAATAATATTGCATCTGTTTATGCATGGCTTGCAACAAACATGAATAGCCTTAAATAATCTCTACAGAAGATTAATAATTCATTTTCATTATACTATATTTTGTAAAGGGGAATCAATTTAACATGTATTACCACAGAGCTCCCATATGTTTGAAAATTAATAACCAGCAGGTAGTTGAGAGTTTGCCAAGCTTTGCAGAAATGACCAGTCTTTCTACAATGATTGCTTTTGATGTTTATATTAATTACTGGTGTCCATAACAGCATGAGAACTAAGATGGTTGGTTTGAGTTATTAGTAGGCAGGTAATTAAAGTTGTTCTTGGAGTGTGTTGTGATGTTTCATTCTAGGTAACTTTATTCAATTTTTACCTTGTTTTTTGACTTTTAGAAACTTTTTATATATTGGTGATTTAGAGGGCATATGAAAACTTGCGTCTTTTGCATATAGGTCTAAATAAACATTTGAGTGTAAGCCGAGTATTCACAAAATCATCCTAGAGCTTTTTGTTGCAGATTGTATTGGTGCCTTTTTTTGATGGAAGTGTTTGGTCTTTCATGTTTCTGTGAGCTTTAGGAAAAGCATTTTGCTTGACCTCTGCTTGGGACAGCTTTTGCAGAATCCAATTTATATTGCACTGAATTTGTTCTGCCTTGCTGCTGTGAGGGTTTTCTTGGTCTGGATTCCTGCTTCAGGACAAAGTACAGGGATAACTTGGGAATGCATTAACTGATTGTTATCTCCCGAATTCAATCCTCTTGTGTGTGAAAATGAGGTCTATGTTAAAAACATTTGTGTTAAATATGAAAACTTTTGTACTTATCGAAGGGTTGTAAATTGCAGTATTTTCTGATAAATTTTCTTGTGCTTTTAAAGATTGGGACAGTCCATTTAGATCAATTATCCAGTATTGATGAGACCCATTTTGAAAGGCCATGCTGTTATAAATACTACAGCTTTAATAACAAGCTTAGTCTTGTTGTATGTGTAGCACTTCAAGAGGGCACTGTAGAAAATGTTTGATTCCTACAATGTTTGAGGAAATGGCATGACAGTTACAGGCTGGATATCAGGAAAAGACACTTCACCCAGAGGGTGGTTGGGCACTGGAACAGGCTCATCAGGGAAGGGGCCACAGCACCAAGCCTGAGAGAGTTCAGGATGTGCTCTCAGGCATGTGGTGTGACTCTTGGGGATGGTCCTGTACAGGGCCAGTAGTTGGAGTCAATGATTCTGATGGGTTCCTTCCAAATCAGCGTATTCTATCACAGCTAAGCTTCGCAAACTAATATGTGGGAAGGGCTCTACCCACGCTTACTATGAGTGTGCTGGTGGCTAAAAAGGCCAATGCGGGATAGACAAGTCTGGGAACAAAAGACAGAGCTAAAAGTGTCCTTAGGCGGGATTGGCAAGGTGTGTTTCTTTCTGCGATGTCTTTTCTCCTCAAGGCTAATTCTTCGTGAGTTTTCAAAGAAGGCAGCAGCGTTGTAGGTGATGTGTCTCCATGATTCCCGATTTGAGGCCAAAGTGGACCATTGATGGTGGTCAATATGGCCAAGACTAAGGTGCTGTTTCAAGGAGTCCTTGTATCTCCTCTTTGGGGCTCCTCTGTTGCGGCAGCCGGTGGCAAGTTCATCATAAAGCACAATCTTAGGGA
>WEIV01029003.1:263315-281361 GCA_013390005.1 Calyptomena viridis
GGATGTAAATACCATCATCTTCATAGAGACCAACCGTGGCCCTTTGGAGCATCATGCTGAAGAAGATTGTGAATAGGGTTGGTGCAAGAAACACAACCTTGTTTCACGCCATTGGCTATTGGGAAGGGCTCAGAAAGTCCGTCGCCATATCTGACTTGGCCGCGCTGATCCTCATGTAACAGAATAATCATTTTGAGGAACTTAGGAGGACATCCTACTCATTCTAAGATCTAAGAAGGAGAAAAATCTGACTGCTCAGATTACTGAGGCATTACCTTGCTCTCTACTGCTGGTAAAATTCTTACAAGAATTCTCTTGAACAGATTAGTACCAGCTATCTCAGAAGAACTTTTACCTGAAAGTCAATGTGCCTTTAGAGCTAACAGGAGTACAACAGATATGGTATTTATTCTGAGACAACTGCAAGAGAAGTGTAGGGAACAAAACAAAGGACTTTATGTAACTTTTGTTGATCTCACCAAAGCTTTTGATACCGTGAGCAGAAAAAGTTTGTGGCATATTCTATGTTTCTGTGATTACTTAAGATGTACATTTACTTCTACGTGTATGTTTATCAAAGGGTTTCAGTTGTACTGGAAGCTGACTGTATTGTACTGGTGCTGTCCCTGGCTACAGTGCTTCAAGAAAACTAAATCTGCTTCCTGAGAAGCTTTAAGCCCACTCTTTTTTCCACAATATCTTTCAATTAAATGTCCTTCTAAATTAGTTCAGCAAGCTAACAACCTATACTCTTGTCCTTTGTCTGGATTTTTTAAAAAGTCCTATTTTTCATTTTCAGACAATGGTTTAAGCTTCCTCTTTGTTTATTGGCCATTATGGGGGATTCTGTGAAACATGTCACAAGAAAAACAGAAGCATACAGCAAATTGGAAAAGAGACTTGTAGGCTGACTGTGTGGTCACTAAAAGCCTTTCTTTTAACCCATGCTGTTTCTGTATCTGATTTGACTGGCTGTAGTGAGAATAACTACAAGCCAGCACTCTTCTCTGAGAAAACACTGCTTTCTTTGCACCTTAAGTATTTAATCTTTACTAATTGCAAATATTTAGTTTTTGCAGGGCTTCAGATTACCATATGCTTATCTCAGTACAAAACCTGCTAAAATTAGTTGATTCCTTTTCTGTCTAACCTTCTTAACTATCTTGAGCTTGTATAGTACTTTTGTATTATTACAAGTAATTTTGTCTTTGGGTTAGACTAAGTCTTATTTGTCAGGTTTCATAATTTTGCCTTCAGGCTTGAAGGTGACCATTTTGTCCCAGTTTGAGAGTTCTGAAAGACTGATTCATTGTCCTACTCAGTATTTTGTGGCCTTTGAATGTAATTCATAAAGGTCTTCTGGAAATAGATTTTAAGTCTTCCCCTCTCTCCCCCAAATGCTCAATTATTTTGCATTCAGGACTATCAGTCTGGTCTCTGTTTGTTGAAAGTGCTGTAACATAACACCTCCTGTGCTTATATGTAAAATGTTTTCTTGCCAGGACTGTGGCCTTGGGAAAGAAGTTTCAGATACTTAGTTATTTGAATGTCCCATTTGAATGATTCATTCAGAGTTTCTTATGAGGTCATATTTTACACATTATGCTGAGCTAATTCTGTTTTAAGGCTGCAAGAAAAGGTAGACATAAGAACTCAAAGCTATGTAAGTGAAAATCGGCAGTTTGCAGTGATCTTGTGCAATAGACCAGATGTTTTAAAACTTTTTGGAAAGAGAAGCTTGTGCCACTGTTCTAATTTAACTGCCATAGGTAAACAGAGGTGAAAAAGGTAGTACTAACCATTGCTCTTGTTCTTAAAGAAGTTATATTTTGATAGTAGTTTGTTAAACACATGGGGAAAAATGTTGTCTTTATAGCGACCTTCTGACTTCTTTGAGTAAGTATAAATCCAAAAGTATCCAACTTGCCATTAAACATGGGATTACCAAACTGACAAACAGCTGGACGGTTTTAATGCGTAGACTGAATGCACACTGAGGGCATGCTGTTGTGGTACAGTAATTACACAGAAACCAGTGAGTGTTTCTTTGGTCACATCTTCATAGAATCATATGGTTGAGTTGTAAGGGACCTTAAAGATCATCTAGTTAAACCCCCATGCTGTGGATGGGGACAGCTTCCAGTAGATCAGGTTGCCCTGGTGTTTAGTTCTTCTACTGTTGTAATTGATTTTACCAGATTTGTTGGTGTAAACTACATGTGTAAATATGCAGAGTTGAGATTATATGAAGAAAATTCAGTTAAGGAGTTGTTCTTTCTTAGCCTCTCTTTGTTACTGATAATGGAATACTGTTCATATGTTAACTTCTTTAGAAGTTGTAAATTTGATTACATATCCAACATGTACAAGTAGAGTGATTTAATAAGACTATAAGCTAAAGGAACAGAAGAGGAATTTTCAACTGTTATGGGTTTAAAAATCTTAGTTTTCCTAGTGGACTAAGAAATATGACCATGTATATTAAGTAGTTGTAATTATTTTATTACACTAGCGCACACAGTAAAATATTATATATAGTAATATAGTTGAAAATAATTTTAACGTAATTTGTACCTTCCTAGGTCTTCATCCTCCAGGCCCTCCTTTGGCAAGACCTATTCTTCCTCGAGAAAGAGGAGTTGTGGATAGAGTTATTGAATATTTGGTTGGTGATGGTCCTCAGAACAGGTAAAATGTTCTAAAAGAAATACCTAAACACTTAGGGGAAAGGAAGCTTCATCGCTTTTTTGTTTAAGCCAGACATGTCAAGGTTAAAAGAATTGAAAATGTATTTGTCCACGATTTTCATAATTAAATGGCTCTTTCTCAGTGTTTCACTGGACATCTCTTTGCAGAAACACTGGCAATATTTTGGCAAAATTAACCTCTGTTTTGGATGGTATTAGCCACGTGATGCAAAAATCTGCTCAAGTGGGTGAATGGTTTATACTTTGAACAAAACAAAAAATTGATTGCCTAAGCATTTCAGCTTTATATGCATTATAAATGCTTTTCGGATTGCCATCAGAACTTCATTAGCTGTGGTTGCTTTTTCATATTAACTGTATTCTAATGAAATATAAACTTAATTTGGATGTTATTTTCTGACACTGATGATATTAGAAGTATGTTGAACCATGAGGTTTCAAGTGTAACTAAAAATATTTCATTGTGCTTAAACTAACTTTAAAAACTACTATGTAATATACAGATTTAGTTTGCTTTCAAGGGTAATAATTTCACTCTGGAAACTACCTTTTAAGAGAAAATACCTAAGGTATTAGTCAATATGTAAGGTAAAATACATCTCCCTTCAGTGTGTTATTACACACTGTTTATTATGTAATTATGTATTATTTATGTTTTCTAGGTACGCCCTTATATGTCAGCAATGTTTTTCTCACAATGGTATGGCTTTGAAGGAGGAGTTTGAATACATAGGTAAGAGCTAATCTCTGTTAGACTATTACTAGGCTTATGATTCATAACTAACCTGCATCATACTTCATTTTGGTTGCAGTTAAGTACTTAACTGCCATTGTGAAGTACCACTTCATATGGGAATATTTTTTGGTAACTTATTTAGATAGTCTGTATCTAAAGACTTACTTCAAGACTTAGAGAAGTACTTTATTGCAACCTTGAGGTCGAGAATTTTGTGTGTAGAAAACTATTCAGTAGAAATAAACTTCCTCCAGTACATCCCTGAACATGGCTACTGGCTGTGAATGGTTCTCAGAAGGGTTTTATATTGAGAAGCTATCTGACATTAAAGTATGCTTCTTTTACCAGAACTTAAACTAAGTTTTGCTTTGGCAAGAAGATCTTGGGGAGGTATTGGAAAAAGAGTGGGAACAAGCCTGAGGGGGCTATATGTGAATTTATGGCTGACAGTAACTTAAGACAGACACAGCTCTTTATTGAACACAGATGTTTTATTTTGCCTGCTTTCTACCTCAAGTGTAAGCCTGATGCTTAAAAAACCAGGCAGTCTTAGATAAAACTTCTGTTTATTTCATTTTGCTTAATTGTATGAGTAAATATACAGCGCTGTAAGAATAAGCTGAATGTTTCCTATGAAACCAAAGATCTGTAGTCTATATATCATCCTAATTCCAGTGAGTTCACAACTCAACTGTGCCAGAAATTACCACTTCTGCCCTTGTCTTGGCGAGAATGGAGGGGGCAGAAGTAGGTATTTAGCTCTTGTGATATCCAGTTCTTTGACAGAAAAAACTGTTTTTTCTTAATTAAGAACCACTGGAGCAGAATGCTCCTTGAAAAGCAAAGTGAGACATACCTTGTGGAATTCCTGACATCTCCTTACTCAAAGGGTGAGGAAAGTGGCATTTCACGGGAGCAGGAAAGAAGTCATCTGCCAACTTATTTCTTTTGTAGGAAAGAATAGCAGAACACCATGTGGAAACATCTGGTGGTACTGAATAGCATTATTTTATTCATTGTAACCAAGTCTTCAAAAGTGTTGGGCACTAATCAGCAGAGCTGAAAGCAGACAGGTTTTTAAGAAGCAACTGTATGCTGAGTATAAAAAAGGACCTATATGGAACTGCTTGTGTAAATTTGGTGAGGGTACTCTTGAGTACTGATAGTCACTTATGTAATTCTTTGGTTTTAGTATTTTGGATTGTCAGAATATAGTGTGGGCATAAAGGTGAAGTTTATTAGTGAGGCTACTTACTGGGTATGCTTTGTGTAGCATTTAGGTGTGCCTACTGCTTTTTCCTGAATCCTGCAAGAAAAACTAGACCTCAGGCTCCACGACTTCCAGACTTCAGCTTTGAAAAAAAGCAATCTACAGAATTACGATCCGAAACCGAGCCTCTAGAACCCAGAGAGAAAGAGCCCCAGGAGACTAAACAGACAGAAGGTACGTACTAATCACATAAAGTCTGATCTTTTTTAAATGTGTAATGAAATGCTCCCTGTTTAGATAAGTGTGTTTTATGAGAATAACAATGGCTGAAATGCTCAAACAGGCTTTCTGGAAGGTGATCGATGCCTATCAGTATTGGAGGCATTTGAACAATGCCCTTAATATGCTTTAACTTTTGGTCAGTCCTCAGTTGGTGTAGATGATTGTTGTTGGTCCCTTCTAACTGAAGTACAGTTTGTTCTGACTTCATAGTAAGTGCAGTTTATGTATTTTTTCAATTCTTGTCTCTGCTTCTGGCTTAGGTTGTTAATAATGTCTTCTTTCCTATACCCTAAAATTTCTTCATATTAGTCAGTATCTCATGCAGGTGATGGCATTACAAAGTTTTTCACTCTAATGTTACTGAAAAGCAGAAAATAGCACTGTAAATTACAGAAATAGTTAGGGAGTATGTCTCAAAGTAGTTAACTTTCACTGTATTTGGCAAGTCATTTGATTGAGGTGTGTTGGAATTTCTGTCTTTGTTCCTTTTGCTCTTTACCTCGGGGCAGGAAAATCTAGTAAAACTGCCTTGTTTAATTTCAGGTAGTTCAAAGACAAATTGTCAATTTTAATTTAATGTAGTTCCTTTTGAGACATTTTATAGTCTTGCAGATACAGTAGGCATCTGGTGTACAGCCAACAGGAAGGTGCAGTGTTTTAAGGGATTCCAGAAGTTGTAGCTACAAACCAGAGGATCTAGATGTGCTATTGAGTGCTTGATGGGACTTTGTTAGTTTAAGCAGGGATCATGGAGGGAAGCTGTCGAATAGGTGGATTCAGGCTAGAAACACACCAACTGTGGGAAACTGTCAGAGTGTAATAGAAAGAATGTTTGATTATTTTTAACAGGGAGTACAAAATAGCGTTGGCCTTTAGTTTCTGGCTTCTTGTGAGAAGGCTGCGCAAGACCAATAGGGAAGTCATATCTAACAGTGTCTGTCTCAGGGTGTGGTCTTGTGAAGATGCATTGTAGCAAAATTGGTTTCTTGCCTGTGCCATAATGAGCTATTACCCCCATGGAAGTGCTGTGCTGGCATGAAAGTAAGACACTGAAGATGGATGAAGCTAAGACAATGAAAATGTCTCATTTGCCCTCAAATCATAGAATCATAATTTTAGTGAGTGGAGGGGAAGTTAGCTACTCTTTAAAAGTAGGCTTCGTTTCCTCTGTGTGACTCAAATGGAGCAGCCCTTAAAGAGAGATGCTAAGCTCTTTGGAGGTACGTGCTTCAAGGGCTTCAATGAGTATTATCCATAATTGCAGGTTTTTAGAGGTTTTGGGAAGGGTGTTTGCTAATTAATCTGGTATTACCGTTGACAGAAACAGTTATTGAACTATGCCTTTAGTGGATGTGAGCTGCTGAGTCAGAATATAAGTGTTGTAAAAAAAGTAAAACCTTAAGAATTAGTGTGAGATTTTCGTTAGGCACTTCAGATGTAGGAGTGAAAACTCTGCAAAATAACTTTTGCTTTTTTGAAAGCAGAATTTTATCAAGTATTTCAGGACAAAAATAGGATGGCTTTATTGCAGTAAGGGTGATTTTAGTGATTTTCCTTTAACAATGAAAATTACTTGTTTTTTGTGATGAGGTCTTCTATTAATGTACTGCTTTATTTAAAAATGACAACAGAAGCAACTGTGGTCTTCATCCCCAGTTCTCTTTTCCGGATAGGAAGTGTATGATGAAATTTTTCAGAAGAGGCGTAAGAAATAAGTAACTGGTATACTAACTTCTGGTTTTCTAGCTTAAAGAGCTGATAATTTTTGAATATTTAATCTCCAAGGTGATATAAACTATTGTTTTGATAATTGCTAAACAACAAGAAATGTGTTAATATTTTACATAACTAATATCTGAGAAATATCTTGGTGTAGAAGAGGCCCGTGCCTGCCTGTGACTTGCCAAAAAGGAATCTCTTCTGAATGAGAACGTTTTCAGTAAATCACTTTTTCCATCAGAACTGTAATATGAAGCACAACTGCTTATATACAGTTGGGCTTTATTAGTAAATGAACATATTCCTTGATTGTAAGCTTAAGGTATGAATCCATCATTAAGGCAGAGCTCTGGGGAAGGCTTTTGTTCACCACAGTAACATTGCTGCTGTCGTAGCAAGAATAGAGAATATCTTCCCTTACAGATGTAGACAAACATTAACATCAGGAAACCGACTTCACCAGTGTTGACAACAGAGGGAAGTCCAGCTCTTATCTGCAACTCATTTAAACCATAGCTTTATAGCTTGAAGAAACTGCAAGCTAATGTGATACAGAAGTGCTATAAATATTTTTTACCAGTCAGCTACTTTGACTAATGAGTAGAGGAAGAAGCTGAGTCTTTTTTCAGTTGTGTGCTCATGCAGTGACAAGCATGTTACATGCAACTTCTGTGGATAAGAGATCTGAAGAATGATTATGGGGAGTGCTGTTGGCACTGAACTTTGGATTTTTTTTTTTTTTTTTTAATCCTCTGGAAATACGGAGTCATCAGCTGTCAATCTGATGCAGTTTACTGGCACAAACATCATGCTTCTTTAGTCACCAGAGTAACTTGGGAAATTCTGATACCAAAATGAACCCATATACTTCAGCTCTTTTCGTACCTTTTCCCTAAATGGCTCCATCTAGGGCTTTTTTTTTTTCAGTTTGTTTCTTCACCAAATGCTAGTTAGTTCTCTTATGTACTTCTCTTAAAAGTATTAATGTTTGGCTCATATTGACAGAGTCAACAGGAACCAGTTTAACCTCTTGATTAATGTTGCCTTGCCTGTATTAAGTGCTGTTATGTTGGATTCTCAGTTCAGGTTTAGCATTTAGCGATGTTTTGAAGGTTGAAACAAAATTTGACTGCTTCGGTGTTTTGTTTTGAGTATCTGGTGCCAATGTTCAGAGGTCCTCATTAGGTGCCTTTGAAGTTCATATTTCACCACAGTGGTCACCACTTCATGGACTGCTTTATGTATTGTCTCCAGATCTGTATGGAATTCTTTAACCATGTTGCTCGAATATTTTTATGGTCATTTAATACTCTGTCACTTTTAAGGATTCTAGGAATGTAGCAACTGCTAATATGTTTGAAAGGACTTCCGCCTAAAAGACAGATACAGAAACTTGTTGTTCAACAGAAGAGTTCACAGTAATGTTCTGTACAAGAAAGAGTGCCTTCTCAAGTTTGTGCTTATTATGAATTCAATTGCAAGTGGAGCTTGGCTTTGGGCAAGTGTTACATATGAAGGAGAAACTTTTTTTCTAGGAATAAAACTGATGGAGAACAAAGGACTAAGAAATAAACTTGAGTATTTGTTCTGATCAGGATGGTCCAAGTTCAGTGTGTCTTTTAAGAAAAGACCAACAAAAAAACCACCTGGACTGGGGGCATTTGATATTTCTTGAAATGTCTTTTTAACAAATATGCTTTGCTTTTGTAGGACAGCATGAGCCTGCTGTATTTTAGCCTAGCCATTGTTTCTTTTCAAATACGTGAGTTTGTGTGCTGTGTTCTTTCTCTAGTTCAGCTAATATGTCCAAAACTTAATGATTTCTCAAACAGACATAGGTTAGCTCACCTTGTTTTTAATGGCTTGTAAGGAGGTTCTTTTGATGTTAAAAATGTATTATGTTTCCAGACAACCACAGTGTTCGGTTTTGCTTACCTTTTTGGTAGGATGTAAAGGGTAGAGGGAATGCTATGCTATTACTGAACTTTTATTTTCAAAGGCTTCACAATCAATTTCTGTGATACGAAAGCCATTAACAGACTACTGTGAGATGTGTTCCTTAAAGGTACTTCAGATACCAGGCACTATGTGAAAGTCTGTCTTAACAGGGAGCTGTAGTAGTGAAGAAAACTTGTCCCAAAAATCTTGAAAGCACGAGTGGCTGTATTTTAGAGCAATTATCTTACACCGTTTTTTGTCAATTCGCACATAAGGGGTATTTTTTATTTATTAGTGATGCAGTATTGTGATTTCACTGGTTACTCAGTGAAATACTCTCTTCAACAAGAGGAGGGGTAGCTGTCTACTTACAATGTGAAGTATGTATACTTTCTAAGTACTAAGCTAACCAGGAGCATTGGGAGGAAAAAAAACTGCTGTAGCGAGGAGTGGGTTTTTTAAGGTTGCATCGTTACAGCTCTTAAATTTGCCTCAGGCCAGTATATGGCTGTTTGCTGCTAAGATCATGTAGGTTGAGCTACATTCTTTGGTTAAATCCTGAATTAAGTATCAATCATCAAGGAAACTTAAATTTTCTTTTGTCATCTGAAGTTTATAGTTGGAGCTTTCACTTGTTAGCTGCTGCTCTTAGAGTAACTTAAGTCATGCAGTATTGAAATCAGCTTGACTTTTTAGGCAAGCTTTCTGTTAATTGTTGTATTTAAAAGTGGAATCGCTATATATTTTTAATGAAGGCTGATCATGTTTATAGTTGGAGTTAGCATCACCTACTCTTGCCTTGACTACTCATTTAAAGGATCTACTGTTTAGTTCCTTATAAATTTGTCAGACTTAATTATAAGACCAAAATTTTACATGTAAGTTTAATTGTATGTTCTGGAGAGTTTCAAGAGTTTCAGTAAGTTTAGTCAAGAACAGAGTGAAGGGAGAAGTCATATAATACTTGACAATTTTTGCTTAAAAAAGCAGTGTCTCCATATTTTTTAGTAGAAAGCACCATCCTTCTCCTGTTCCTTTGAATATACATAGGTGGAACGTGTTCCTGGAACTTAACACAAAGGTGTTGTAGATGATCAGACTGAGCAAATAGTCTCTTTACCTCTGTTAGACTAAGAAGGAGTTACTTCTGCAGAGTGCTAAGCATGATTCTATTGATGACTGCAGGACTGAAACTCTGTAAATAATGGTTGGGCTGTGCTACAAGTGAGTTGAGAGGGCATGGAACTGCCTCTTGCCTGCATACTATACTTTCCTTTACTCAAGTCTGAATAGCAGCAATAAAGAAGGAACGTAACTCAAGTGTGGAGGGATTGTAGCAGGAAAAGGCACAAACTTATTCATAGAATTTGTGACTGAAAAAAAATGCAGAGATGAGACAGAAAGAAAACTGACAGTTGGGAGATAAAGATTGAGCACAGGCAGAGATGAGATCAAAATGGAAATTGAAGAGCAGGAGGGAGAGTGGGATGGCCTGGAAAGTAACTGAGAACATTAATTTGCTTGGGCAGAAATAGGGGGTTTGACCATCTGAGAGATAGCTCTAGAGAGACTTTGGAACAAGAAGCCAGGACAGGTGTTGAGCAGCCTGTGGTTGAGAAAGCAGGGAAGGAATCTGCATTGGGAGGTAAGTCAGCTGCAAACTTGCTAAAATGAAAGATCAAAGCTGAGAAAGAAATGGAGAAGCTGGGTTTTTCTGAGCAGTCTGAAGTGGAGCCTGGAAGTACATGGAGCATTGTGTGGGAAGAGGGGTCTTAAGTTTTTGGTGACAGATAGAAGTTGTACCTGGTTTGCTGGACAAGCGTGTGCAGCAGCTGCTGTTGTTAGTCATGACCTGAAAAGCCAGAGCAATGGTTCTTAAACTTTTAGCTCTTCTGAATTCTGTGAATATCAGCCTGAAGCAGTCTGATTACTTTCAGACACCTATATGCTTTGATAAATATGAACAAGTGGCATTTGACCACACTGTTTTTCTCAAGGATTGGTATTGGGACCAATGCTGCTTTAATATTTTTGTCAGGAACATGGACACTGGGGTTGAGTGCACCTTCAGCAGGTGTGCTGATGACACCAAGCTATGTGGTGCAGTTGACATGCTGAAGGGAAGAGATGCCCTCCAGAGGGACCTTGGCAGGCTGGAGAGGTGGGCCTCTGCAACCCTCATGAAGTTCAACAAAGCCAGGTGCAAGGTCTTGCATCTGGATTGGAGCAATCCCATGCACAAACACAGGCTGGGCAGAGAGTGAATTGAGAGCAGTGCTGAGAATGACTTGGGAGTGTTGGTTGGCAAGAAGCTCAACATGACCTAGCGATGTGTGGTTGCAGCCCAGAAAGCCAGCCTGTGACCTGGGCTGCATGAAAAGAAAGATGACCAGCAGATCTTGGGAGGCCACTCTACTCCAGTCTCGTGAGATCCCACCTTGAGGACTGCATCCAATTCTGGGGGCCTGACCTGGTTGAAGCTGTGATAGAGTTAATTTTCTTCTTAGTAACTGGTAGAGTGCTGTGTTTTGAATTGAGTTACAAGAGTAATGTTGGTAACACAGTAGTGTTTTGGCTGTTGCTAAGTAGTGCTTATTTTAAGTCAAGGCATTTTTAGTGTGTCATGCTTTGCCAGCAAGGAGCTGCACAGGGGGCTGGGGGGGAGCATAGGCCATGACCAGCGACTTGAACCAGTTGAAGGGATATTCTGTATCCTAGAATGTTATGGACAAGATAGAAATTTGGGGAGTTTGATGTGGGGGGCCGATCACTGCTGGGGGATGGGCTGGCAGGTGGTAAGCACTTGTATGGGGCATCACTTGTTTAGTTTTTTTTTCTCTCTCCTCCCTCCTGCCCCCCCCTTAATTACAGTTACTGTTGTTTTAGTTGTTACTATTTTAATTTGTTTCTCATTATTAGGCTGTTCTAATTTTAACTGATGTGTCCGAACCTTTTTGTGATTTTCTTCCCTGTCCCTCCAGGCTGGCAGGAGGATGGATGGGGAGTGAGCAAGTGTGTGTGTGGTACTTGGTTGCTGACTGGGTTAAACCACAACAGTCCCTCAACTTAAGAAGGATGTGCTCCTTTCGGAGCAAGTCCGGAGGAGGGCCACAGATGATCAGAGGGCTGGAGCAACTCTCATGTGAGGACAGGCTCAGAGTTGAGGCTGTTCAGCATCGAGAAGAGGCAGCTTTGGGGAGACCTTGGAGCAGCCCTCCAGGAGCTAACAGGGCCTAAAGAAAGCTGAAGAGGGACTTTTTACGAGGGTGTATAATGATAGGACAAGGGGGAATGGCTGTGAACTGAGAGTAGGTTTAGGTTAGATATTAGGAAGATATTCTTCACTGTGAGGGTGGTAACAGGCTGCCCGGAGAAGCTGTGGATGCTTCCTTCATATAAATGTTCATGGCCAGGTTGGATAGGGCTTTGAGCAACTTGTTCTAGGGGAAGGTGTCCCTGCCCATGGCAGAGCTGTTGGAACTAGATGATCTTCGAGGTCCCCTCCAGCCCACACCATTCTGTGAACTTAGAAACATTTGATAAGGCTAACATTTTTAGCTGTAACTTTGCATCAGTTTTGCGAACTATTTGCCTTCACAGTATGCATTAAAGCTGTATACTAGTCAGTAAATACTAGTCAATAAATAAACTGCCATCAGTAGTGTCATTTAGAGCAACATTAGGTGTTCAGTTTTTCAGTGCTTATGTTTACCTCAAAATTACCTGTTATTTCTCATATGCTACTTGAAACCCTGTTGTGCAGCTAGAATTTACTTCTTTAGAGGTAGTGCTTAGAAAAAATGTTTTTGATCTTCTAAATAATGCATATCATCAAAGAAACTCCCATCCCAGATGTAGAGTAAATATACCTCTGTGCAACCTTCCAGCACTTCTCTGTGGAAGACTGAGAATATGCAGTAATTTTCATTGGCTGGTTTGATATGTTTCTTTTCTTGTTGTCTGACTCCATATGTTTAAAGTAGTTTCCATCAAGCAGAATATTTAGGTTCTGTGTACAGATGGAATTCTAACAAAAAAAGTTACACAGTTGGTAAAACTGGTGTTACCAAGCACGAAGAAGCTGAATGACCATCGTGTGTTGTTCCTAATATGTCATACTAATGAACAAGCTTAGAAAAATTATGTTGAGGGAGAATGTATACCTAATATTTTCTTAATGGGATCTAAACTCTTTTCCATAGTATTTTCTCTATTTTTCTTAAATCTTAGTGGTTTTACCAAGGACTCTCCTGTTAGAAAAATCAAATAGTTTTTACCATTGAGAACATCATGCATTTACTAGTCAAAACCTGTATGTGATTGCAAAATGTTTCATTTGCTTTTCAGGAATATTAGCTGCCTCTTAATTTCTGGAAATGGTTATGTCATGATTTTTCTTTTCACAGAAGCTGAAGATGTGGCTCAGATCATTGAGACAGATGAGACAGATGATAAAGCACCAAGTTCTGAGCAGCTAGATGATAAGGTAGCTGAAGAAGTTGAAGAAGCAGAAAACATTTCAACAACTGAAGACTCTATTTCAAAGTCTGTTTCAGCTGAACAAAGTGAAGAATCTTTAATGAAAGCAGAATAAAGTACTTCAAGTGCCTTCTGTAGCTAGTTTTTAGCTTTGTTCATGCCTGTTGTTACTATTCAGGTGAGCTTTTTTTAATGGTACAACTTAAAAATCTTGTTTGAGCTTAAACTGCCTCAACTGCCACAGTGTGTCAAAGCTATGTGTAAATGTGGGTATTGTAAATTAAGCATGTGTCTAAGTTAAAACATAGAATGTGCAGTTGATTGAAGTCTAACAGTTGTAGCCATTGTTTAGTTTGCAAATTTAAAAACTTCAAAGTATAAGCTTTGCTAGGGGTGACTTGTAATTTGACATCTCTTTAGCTGTCACATGTAAAGAGCAATTACTGACAGCAACTGACGTGTAGTAAGTTTGGTCTAGTGAACTTAAGATACTTTTTAATGCTGCCCTGTTAAAACAAATTGAGTTTGTTAAATACACAGATGTTTACAAGCTAAAGTGTCATCCGACATTTGACTTAAGCATATGGAAGTGTCGTTGCAGTGGTGTTAATATTACTTATTGTCTAACTTCTTGACAGAATTCAGTTAAATGGCACTTGGATAAATGGCATCTCCTTTAGTGTTTGCATTGCAGATGAACCAATGGCACCTACATACAAAACTGTTTTGTGTTTACATAAAATATAGAAAGTCTCTGCACTTGATTGTACTTGAATATGAAGCACTATTTATACCTGTACAATAATGACAAGATATAAGTGAATTTCGTGCCTTTGTGTATTTTGTTAAAGGAAAATAAAGTCATATAGCAGCAATACTTGCTTTGTGATTCCTAAAACTGAAGAGAATTTGTTCTGCTCTATGCAGCTATTCTACAGTTACTTTGTGCAAATTCAGAAGGAATATGACACCTTAAGAGGATCATGTCTATATGTAGCTAAGATGGCTTTGGTAGAGTAGGAATTGATCCCTGATGAATAGGGGAAGTACACGTGCATTTGCCAAAAGGCTTTCTTAACTGTGCCTAAAGCTTGTTGATACTGTTTATTGTTACAATTACAATGAATATGTGCTGTTGGATTACTGAAACTGTCCTTTTTTTTATTATATAGCTTTTCAAGCTAAAGACACTTGTTATACATTTCCTGTTAAATATAACAGCTGGGATCCTGGACTAGAATTTTTGTGGTGCCTGGAAGTGAGGTACCTAAATCAGTCAGATTTTTTTAGAAATAAATGCTGACCATGTGTAATTTGATTGATTAAGCAGTACTTCTGAGAAGTGCAATATTCTCTGTGTACTTCACTATAGTAGGAGAGGAGAAACTTCAAAAGCATTTTTGGTCTATTGTCTTGGTCACAAAGGGAACTTGTTTTTACAGTGTAAGGACAACAACTCCCCTAAATCTTAGTAGCTCAAAAGCCCTCTACAAAAAAAGCATGTTTCTAAATGTGACACTAGCATCCATGTCTTTTTACAAGACATAATTATTCCATGAACAGCAACGATTCATTTTCTTTTCCAAATACATGCTTTATCTTCTGATTCTTTGGGGTTAGTTTAGAAGCTTAACCTTGCATCACTCAGAATTGAGTTTGATCTGTATTTAGAAAAATAATTAAGACTACTAATTAAAATATTAGACAGAATCTAGGCATGTGATTAAGGAGTACTTATGGGCGTTTGACTATACTTACATAAACATATATTAGTAAATAAACATATTTTGTGTGACTACCTTGGGGATACAAAGAAAACAGTCCCTTTAACAAATGTCTTACAGTATGAGAGAAATACAGGGTACAAGGTGATAGGGGAATGCATTTTATAGTATTTTCAGAGAACATATTTTAGATTCCAGAACTTACTTAAAATGGAAATAATTTTGCATCATATGAGTGATTCAGTACAGTAAATTGTTGGATGTACTTCGATTATAATCACTAAAATCAAGTAAAATTTGACATCCTGATCCCTCATATGGGATATGAAGACATGAGTTACTGTCACTTCAGAACTTAAGATTACTCTAGGCACAGTTTCCTTCTAAAAGTGTATGTCTTAAGTGACTGGTATTAGTAATTTTAGGTCCTTTCCGTGACAACGGCTGAGCTATAATGCATGTAATATCTATAGAATTGACTGGGAAAATGATCTGTTGTTACTGTACCTATATGTTAAAAATCTTTTTATAAGACTGGGACCTGGATATTTTCACATGTCCTGCTTTTGCCAAAGAAAGTGATGCTGCTTAGGTTGTTGGGAATATGAACTTTTTTTGTAAAAGGAGACGCAGTATCTGGAGTGGGGTGTTGTTTCTGCCAACATGCTTAAATATGACACTAGCAACTTTGCACAGGAATGATCGGTACTTTTTGTTTAATATGTTACTAAAGGATCAAGTGGAGACAGTCAACCTGGTGTGGAAACAAATACTTTTTAGAATGTGAAAACCCAGCTTTGAGACCTAAAACTACCTAAAAGTTTTGAGGAGGGGAAGAATGTCTTTTTTAAGCACACTATTGATAAGAGTTTCGTACTAAAAAAAGCATCCAGGCAGTCATTTCCATTAACTGCTTTGGAAAGCTTGAAGATTGTTAAGGATGTCTTGGTACTTTGGTAGAGAAAAATCTGTTTTAAATTTTGTAATTTTTCAGGGTTTTAAAGCAGCGGTAGTAAATGAGGGTACAGGTTTAATCTGTGAGTGAATTCAGGCTCATGGAGGTATGTGTGACAGGGATAGACTGTAGGCTTTCCTCAGTTTACAGTAAGCATTCACATGTTATTCCTGCCAAGTGTGTGTGCCTCAGTCCTGATACAAATATGAGAAGAGGATTCTGTTTCTGCAGCACTTGCTTCTTGGCTTCTGTGTACTGTAAGTGTGGCAATAGTAAAAGACACCTGTCCTACAGGAATTGAATCAAAATCCAAAAATACCTTTAAATGAAGAGCAGAAGTCACACTTAGTCATTTGGTCTTTGTAATACCAAAAACTCTTGGAAATAGGAATAATGTAGATAAAAAGGTACAGAAATATTTCATCCAGTTGCATGCTGACTCTTAAAGATGAGGAAATGAAAGAAAGTAGGGGGAAAAAACCCAACAAATACTATGGTTGCATGTTTTGTTGTCTTCTGACTTCATAGTATGTGGTTGAATCTCAGGTTTTTTTGAAAGTACTTAAAAGCCTGATTCTTTTGAAAAATCTCATGTTATAGGAGCCCCCTGTCTTTCTGTGGCTTGAATGAAATGCAAAATAGAGTGGGGTAGTAAAGTAATACTTGGCAAGCTTGTTCATGCCATGTTTTTATTGATTCTGAAATATCGTGAATAACTGCAGAGATCCCCTTTTATTCAAACATAGCTTATAATAAGGGGGGAATTATCTGGGCTATATAAACTCTGCCACAAAAGACAAATGGGTGTTCTAGTTCAAAGTAAATTGAAATGAGCTGGTCAAACTTAAGCTTTATTTAGAAGTCCGCAGAACAGGGAGAAAAAGCAATGTTATTTCAAATTCTAATACTTTTCCTAAAGGAGAACATGATTAACCTTGGACATTTTGACAGAGGTAGATAATTTAGTGGAATCTTGGTATGACCATGGTTTGTCTCAAGAAATCTGTTTAGCCCACATGCAGGAAAGAAGCTCATAAGAAACAGCAAAGGAAGGCAATGCAGAAGCTGACAATTTAGGAATGGTCTAGAGGTTATCAAAATCATGTTACTAGGGTTGTGTATGGTTGCCGTGAAGTCAAGTACAAGAAGTTTGAACCCATGTGGTGCATGAGTAGCAGCCAGTGGAAGGACTTAATGACGAAGTGAAACATACTGGGAGGACAGAAGGGGGATAATGGTTTTGTCTGTCAGAAAAAGGTCTTAATTAAGAGATAAGATGAACCTGCAAAGATTTTTCAGAAATTGTAAGAGGGTTTCACTTACTACATGGCAGTACATAACCCCAGATTAAATATTCTTATGTCAGAAATAATAAGGATGCAATTGACAATCATATTGGAGAAACTTGTTTGCTTTTTAGAGTTAGTTTCAGAATAAGTAAAGGTCAGTAATTTGTAGAATAAAACTGTCTAGCTATTACTAGAGATTTATAACCTTTTTAACCTTCAAAGGTTAGGAGAAACACTTCCCTCATACATGGTTTTGAACTTGGCAACGTTTGTACACTTGCGGGTCTCTGGTGATGGATGAGGGAATAGGCTAGAGGAAATTGTTCATTATTCAATATTTACGTCTGCTATTAAAATCTTCAAAAGTCTTCGTCTTCATGAAGTCTGAACACATTCAGTACAAGTTTAAATAAGCTGCTTCTGCTTATTTATTCTGCTTCTGGAGTGAGGTTTTGTTAGGTCTTCCGCAATGTGGGAAGACTGTCCATGGGGTAAGGAATGTCCTGCAAGTGTTTAATTAGAACAATAAAGTTCAAGATTAACTTTGCGTCTTTGGCAAATAATTGTTTGACCAGCTCACTGAGTGTTCTCAAGCAAAATTTTTATGCCCTCATTTCCTGTCCAGTCACATGGTTAAAAGTTAGTGCCTCAGATCTCAGCATCTCATGTTTCAGTTATTTTCTAGATTTGATAAATGCAAACCTGTCCAGATTTCTGGTGTAGTGTGTGTCTGAAGGAAATTGTATAGAAAGCCTCTATTAGGGATAAGTTAAGTTAGAAAAAGGCTGCAAATACATCAAGTGCATAAACACTAGGAGGAAAGTTTTTTTAAAACTGGAAGTTTGAAACTTCCTGGTAATTTGGACAAATGGCCCTGTAGGAGGCATTAGGTTTAAAATGAAGTTGGAGAACAAGGGGCAGTAGAAGGCTAGCGTGTGACCAATGGATTGTATTTGGTGTGTACTTTCTTGTTTTTGATTAAGAATGTACTTAATGAGAGTATCTA
>WEIV01029003.1:281478-288978 GCA_013390005.1 Calyptomena viridis
GATCTGCAGCAGTGCTCTTCTTTTCCATGGTGTAATCTTTAGGTGGAGTTCATACTTCTCAGGTTTGTGGAGAGCGATGAAGGTGAGGAATTAGAGCAGATGGGGCTGACTGGCATAGGGTTGTTGGCTCCAGGTCTTAGTGTGTAATAATGCACCAAAGTTTCTGGCAGAGGACAAACTGCAGACTTCTATCAGAAATGTGTCATATTTGAGATGTATCTGGTTGTCTGAAATTAAGTGTACTTCATGCTCTGGATTCTGGGTCTTCGGGGAAAAAGGATGCCATCCTAAGTAGGTGAGAATTTCTTAGCACTAGGTCTTTCCTAGGGGGTTGTTCACACAACAAATAGAATAAGCTATAATAGTGTTTCACAATAAGAATGGCTACTCTCCAGCATTTAAAAAAAAATAGAGTTGTCCCTTGAGATCATGAGTCTCAAGGAATTTGACTTCACCATTGCTTTTGATTTGTGAACCTCTCTAGGGTCTTGTCAGGTCACATTCAATCTTTTCTCTGCAAGAATAATGATTCTGTGTNCAGCTCACTGAGTGTTCTCAAGCAAAATTTTTATGCCCTCATTTCCTGTCCAGTCACATGGTTAAAAGTTAGTGCCTCAGATCTCAGCATCTCATGTTTCAGATATTTTCTACATTTCATAAATGCANCTAGAGAGTGCATGATGGGCAGGATAGTGAGAAGGGTTTTAAAATGAAATGTATTGATTATACAATAATTTGCTCCCAAACCATGGGGTTTTGAGATTAAAGCAAACACTTCAAAGATTCTTGATAGATTATTTAACTTTGTAACAGTGCAAAATATAAAGCACTGTATCATAATATAACCCTTTCAAGGTTTCATAAAATCAATTTGAATATGACTTAAATTTTTGCATTGGAGGGAGTGTCCTGACCAGTTCTTCTAAGTGGTTATCTCACTGGAGTCACTGTGGGATTAAACTTCAGGACTGCCTCTGTATGTACCTAGCATTGTACTGCTAGGATTTTCAGTAAACCATTACTAATGTTTTTTAGGAGGGCTTCGTAACCCTTTGCCACTGTGAAATCATGTATTCTCCATTTGTTGTGTGAGAAAAATAATTTGCAAAAGGGAGATTGCAACTGCCAGAGGAATACATGCAGCAAAATCCTGAGATAATCAGATATAGGAGAAAACAAGGGGTGCAGATACTGGAGATCTGACAATTTTGGGTGTTCAATTTATAAATACAAAGTCATCTCTAAATTTGTAACTTATATTGAAATAATAATTCTTTCTCTCTTTCTCTCTCCATTTTGCTGCCTCAATGAAAATAGAGAAGCTGGATTTGTAGAAAACTCAAGCAACAAAGACCTTCCAGCTCTTCTGAAGTGGTCTGCCCTCTAATTCCTTGCATCACTTCAAGGAATTCTACTCAGTTGATGAAACTTAATTTTGACTTGTTCAGCACTCAAAGAAAAACATTTTACAAAACCACCAAGAAAATTAAGAAAACTATTTTGAATGATGTTTTAAAGGAAATGTGAAAGTTGTTTCTTTAGGAATGTTTGAACTTGTATTTTTTGTATATCAAGCTTTATTTAAACAGGAGATCCTGTATATTTATAGATGTTATTGTTGTAATAGCCTTGTTGCATTACTGAAGAGTATGTGTTTTTATGTACTATAAATAGTATCTTTAATCAGAAGTATCATTTGAATCCTAGCTGTGGCCTTGACCAGTAGTTACATCACCTGCAGTTGAAATTCCATTAAAATCAATTGCAAAGACATTAATTAGTGTGAATTCTTAGGGTCCAATAGACTTCATGAAATGTCTGTCTTAGCTTTTCTGCTTGTAATTGTGAAAGTGTTTGAACTTGTGCTCCCCTTTTGAAATTTACTATTTTACCAAATGAAGCAAGTTTTAAAAAGTGTGGCATTATATAGCTTGTTGTTTCAATATATGGTGCCTTTGCAGTGTATGTAACTTCTCGAGAAAGAAAACCTGATTATGGAAAAGCTACTTGTTCATTTGATCTTAATTTATGGTTTCAAGGTGATAATTCTGTTTTGTATTTCCTTCTGTCCTGGCTGCACTCAATCAATTTGAATGTCATAGCTTTGGGGTTTTTTTTTTTTAGGACCTCACGTCCCAACAAACAAAGATGAGGTTGTCCCAGCTTTTTTAGTGCAGTCCCCACCCCCAGCTGGACAGACATATGTAGGAGAGGAAAGTTGTTCAAGGTTGAGTAGATGCTGATAAGACCCATTTATCTGTGCTGCAACCAATTGTGAGAACTCATGGCATGAACAGCCAAGTATCCACCCTCAAAGATCAGGCTGGCACAGGACTGCAAAATTTTGTGTACACTGAAGAAAAGGCAGGGAAAACCTGCTGTGACTCCAGTATAAAACATGTATGGCAGCTTTAGAGGGAACTGTGGAGTTACCAAGATGCTGACTTTCACCCACAGTAACATAGGCATTTCAGGGTAGGTATTACAGGTTTTATCTAAATGGTGATTTATGTCCTTATTCCTCCATTATTGTCCACAAGGCACTGCCCTGTGTCACAGGCCTGTATTACCTGATTTTTTCACACAGTTTCATTTTCATTAGTACAGCTGCTTTAGCTTGTGATCAGTGTACTGCACCTCATTGATAATCTAAGAGGGTATTAGATGCACAGAAGTGACACCTAACCCTGTCAGTCTGGCTTGATTGACCCCTCAGCTTCCAAAGCATGGGTTTTTTTAAACCCAAGTTAGCCTGCATCCATTCTGACACACATTCTGGGCAGTTTAAAGGTTGGTTGGATTCAAATATTGCTCTTTCAAATTTGATAATGTATGAGTACAGAACTGTGACCTTTGATACGTAGTAATACATCAACATGACAGATGCAGTAAGTGCAGCAATTACCTTTACTACACTTCAGATTGTGTTTTAGTTCTCATCTTGTAAGCAATTATTTCAGGAAAAAAGGGATGCCTTTAAGTTAAATATATTTTGCAAATAGTGTAAATGCAGAAATTAATCTTTGGAGACTTTCTGATTTACAGGTGGATGTTTTCAAATGAATCTTGGCTTTTAAATTAACATTGGTTCAGTGTTAGGAAGAATCTTGTGCCACTGGCTTTTACAATACTTTTTTCCTGGGAATTGTTTTCACCGTTTTTTTGTGTTCTTGTGTAATCTGAGTTTCATATTCTGATTTATGGCTAAAGCCTGATCCTGCAAGCAGTTGACATGTCACTGTGTTCGTGTTGTTCCTGTGATAATATTCATGAGTTGGTGATGTGCATGTTAATAATGGAAGTTTACATGCTTTTAAGTGCCTTTCAGAACACGAGAGCATCTTGGACCTGTACCATATACTGATTTAAAAGGCTGTGTTTAGCTGCCCCAGCAACGTTTCATGTTTTTCCTGAGCAGATCAAGATACATTTGGTTTATGTCCAAATGTCCTTTCTCACCTGTAGTTATAAATTATTTGTATAATGATAGTGCACAATCACTACCTGGTAGCACTATAAAAACACAAATCAATACTCCTTGCCAGAGAGCATAAAGCTGTGAGAGGACTGATAGCAGTTGTGATTTCTGTTCTGTGGGCTAAAAATCAGAATAAAATTACTGTGTCCCTCTGAGCAAGCAATTGAGTAACCATTGAATGATGGCTTTCTGTCAATGCTGCCTGTCACAACCTAAATGCAAAGGAATAATTTGATGTAGAATTTCATGTTCTTCTGAAATATCTGCTTCCCCAGCAGCCAAACACTGAGCAGTGTGCTGGATTTAGGCACTGAGCATTAATTCAGGAGCTGGGAAAATGCTTTTTTTATGCTATATTGTTGTGACATCAACACCTTTTGGCACGGCTTTATTTAAGCTGTCAAAAATCTAAACCCCTAGTCCCCAAAACCATTTGGCCATTCTAGGACCCGGGCACATGGGGCAACTGACCCCAGTGGCTGATGTGGAATAGGGACTGAATAGACCCAGTCTGTTGCAAGTCTACTATGAGCAGAGGGGTGAATGCTTTTGGTATGGTAGCTTTCTCTTTTGAACTCCTGCCTGTAGAGGTTGTTCACTTGCTGTACACTAGTTATAGATTGGTAATAAACCTAAAAAGTTTCCTATTACAAGTCTCATGGAAGAGTCTGTCCAACAGATTTTTTTTACTGTTTTTTAGCCAGAGAAAATTCTTAACTATCACGGTTGTGCTTGTTCTCAGTAAGGAAAATCAAAACAAACAGATCACTACATAAATTGCTCCTAATCAACCTCTTGACCATAGAAGTTGTTTTGCAAAGCCACAAGGAAAAGGTGCTGCCTGGGGAAAACATGCAAACCTCTTTCTGTGCTGTTTCTTGTCTCTTTGGACTGTGCCAGGTAAGGGCACTTGGGCTCTTAACTCCTTTAAAATAAAAAAAAACAAATCCAAACTAAACCTCAATGCTTTGATTAAATTTTAGATGTTAATAGCAGTAACTTACTTTGAAAAAATACCCAGCCTACTTATGTGCAGTATTTTCCAGTAAAAAATGTAAATAGCGTGTATATGGAAATCTTGAGTGTCTGCTGCTGACTTTGCAGCTGACTGTGGTTACGACAGCTCAGTGAGGAAGTTGGTTTTTCAGCTGGGACTCCATGTTTGTAGGAAGTTCCTTAGGCTGAAAGGCTGCTCTTGTGATTCTGGGTAGAGAAGGGCATTTGTTATTTGAGTATAAATAACAATACAATGGCAACTGCTCATCGCATGTCAGTATTTGTTGATTGTTGTTTGCTCATACTGAATTTATTACTTCTGGTAACAACTTAGGCCTCTTTAGTTTTCTGTATTGTATATTACTGACCATTTTTTAAAAGAACTGACAAAACTGGTATTCCCCAACAGTAGTCCTTGTTATAATATCTATAAAATATTTCCTTTCTCTTGTATTCTAGAGAAGGAAGCGAAGGTAATATATTTTCCACCATTCTTCCTACAGCAATATGACTAGAAGTATTTATTTGTCAGAACTGTTTGTTTCAGCTTTTTGCCTACATCTGTGAGATTTGAGGGCTTTTTAAAAATGGTGGATGACAACCTGGTTGCAGAAAGTATTTTCTTTCTAAGGTTTATCTTAAGACTTACCAGTTTTCAATGGTGAAATCCTCCTGGAAGGAGTTGTTTGGATTTTTGAACAAATGGTGAGCAGCTGAAATGTATGGACACTTAATTGAAAGCACCCAACTAAGACTGTGTACAACTTGTGCTGAATATTCCCGATATATTATTATAAGGCGTCGTGTTCACCTAATCTGATCTAATTGATTTTAGAATCTCAGATTGTGTTATGAGTAAGTGTAATGATTCTGGGATCTGGAATATTGCTGGCTATTGTGAACAGTACTGAAGGCGTCTCAGGATGTATAATGTAATAGATGCAATTTTGTTTGAATTTTTTTTCCCAAGGCCAATTTAATTTTGATTTATTTGCCTCATTAACCCAAGGATTCAGAAAATTGAATGCCACCTGAGTGAGGTATTATTAGCACTAGTGAAATATCTTCAAAATCACTCCATGCTTATAAATTAGTCTTTTGAAAGCATTTTAAAGGCGTAATTATACTGTAGTGAAAATGTAAAACATCATTTAAAAATTGCAAAATGCTTATTTGATGTCAGAAATAAGACTTAGTCACCTGACTTAAATATATACTGATCTATTATTTATGCTTTGAAAATAGAACTGATAAAAAGCATAAGTGTTCTTGATATTATATTTTGTCATATCTAGCTAAAAAGATTGAAATCCAGAGAAACAATTTTCTAAAGAAATGAAATAGTATGCCCTCCTGAACCCCTGGGGAAAATAGCCTCTCTGTTTGCTCAGAATACGAAACAGTAAAACAGTAAAGTAAAACAGACAGCCCATGTCACATTCTTATTTGTACAGTCTGGAATGATGTTTTAAAAACATTTTCTAGTTATTTTTTATAAATAAATGGTGCAAATAACATCTGCAAACCAACCTTGCTGATGTAAGATTTTTCAGATCAGATTTGTTTGTCAGTGAAAGTTCAGAAAATTGCTTTGCAAAACTAAAGTTGTATAACATCCAAAAATATGCATAACAAATGTATAAGAATATATCTTGTTCTCCTTTTGGCTTCCCTCAGAGAAACTAATGTTGATTCTCCATTATCTTTGCTTCTGGGCTGAGAAGGTATCTTGATGAAATTATCAAATACTAGAAAGCTCAGTTGCTGAACACATGTTTATAAGATGTTAAATAGCTAAATAATCATGTTGATAGTGGGGCATCCAGCTACCTATTTGGAACAGTGTATCCTAGTTAAAGCTCTGAGATTTCCCCCTGAGCCAGTAGTGCCCAACTGAAAACTTAGCTTAAAGGTTATAAGATCCTTCCACAGGTGATGCACCAATGATCAGGGTGTATGAATTGACAGGCAGAATGTGTGTTGCCTGGCTATTGCTTTCTTCAGGCTCTGACAAAGGCTGGTGCACTGAGGATGAAGGGAAGTTCCTCCAAATCTTGTGACTTGCAGAAGCACACACTTCAGTGGTAAGGATGCTGCTGCCACTCTAATTTCTATCACTGACATAAAAAACTGAGATGGAAAAACATTCCTTGGGCAACAGGATTGAGTAATCTGATGCCATAGCTCTACAAATGCCCCATTACCCAAGGCTGGCTAAGGAGGCATGTGTCTGTACATCTTCCAAAACATTGCTTGTTGAGAGAGTGTACTATCAGCTGCATTTGGGTAATGTATGTCTTCAAGGCTCTCTTGTTATGCTTCAGGCTTTTGTGGTCTGCAGTTGGTTAAAACCAGCTTTAATGTTGTTTTTGTAAGAATTCTCAATTGGTGGACTCCATCTCAGGCTAAATTCTGTGATACATCCACAGAATACAGGATGAATGTATTTTGTAAATATGTATGCACTTAATAGTGACCAAAAGGCATTTTTTAATTTATTTTTCAGTGTTTAAAAAATAGTGATTTAGTAAAGTCTTCCCTCTGAGTTTATACAAGACTGGAATATACTTGGCATTTTAATACCTGAACAAAAGATGGGGTTTGCTAGACTAATAACATTTGAATGAATCTCCCTTTGTTGAATGAAAAAAAGTCTTGGATAGGGCATTTTTGTGAGGGTCAGGACTAGCATTCTAGAAAAGGTAATTTCCATGATCAGTTTGTATGTGTTCACTGTTGTATATGGTGGTGATAACTGACACACTCTGAATAAGCTGAATGTATGCTTCTGTACAGCAAATGTAGGAAGGAATGAACATGGCAATATTTAGTTCAAAATTCAGGCATTACTGATCCACCCAAGATGAATTTCAGTTTTCTCTTCAGCAAAAGACTCAAGTGCCTCAAATCATACAGCATTACAGAACCAGTGATTTCTCATTTTTTAATGATAAGGACATTGTGTATAGCTATAAAGGTATATCACCGTGTTCTTATTGAACCTGACTTCATTGCATCAATTATTT
>WEIV01029003.1:293978-352404 GCA_013390005.1 Calyptomena viridis
CTGTCTTGTTCAATTAGGAGAAGGTCATAATGGCTTGCTTACTATATTTAGAATATTTAAGTCAGTAGATGTAAATATATAGCATAGCAGAATAGTTATGATTTCATAAGAGCATGGTTTATAAATGAACTCATCAACGCAATAAGTGCCTATATTTTGGAAAATACAATATTGATACCCATTTTTTGTCCCTGGATGTATTTCTAATAGCAGTTTGGAGGTATCCACCAGGATAGCGCTTTACTTACCTGTTTCCTTTTAGAATATAATCTGTCCACAGTGTATTATAAAGTATATTTGAAAACAAATTAACTTAAAGTCAATTTGAAGCATAATTTTTTGGCTATCACTTGAACATATATTTTGAAACTATGTGCTTTCCATTTTTAGTTATGAAAGGTGGTGTCTGTTGCATCCAGCATATGGAGTTAATCTCAGTACCTTTCTGACAATTCAGCAATATTTTTAAGAACCTATTGAGACCTTGGGAAGAGTAAAAGGAGTGGTGAATTTTTATTTTACATGTTAACTTTAGATCTTGCTGAGAATATTTGCCAACATGCCTTAACAAAAGAACTTCAGCCTTTATTGATGGGCAAGTTCAGCTTCTGAAAAATTAAATATCACATAATTACCTCATCTTTTCTTTCACAACTAAAGTTATAGTGGACCATTATGGAAATTGATAGCGCCACCTATTGATGATGCTAGGAAACTGCAGCTCTTTATAGTATACTGCGTAATTTAAAAAGCAAGAAAAAATTAAAAAGATATAATTTCTGCTATTTTACTATTGAAGCAGGCAATTGTGAAAGTGATCTCATTCAGTTATTCATATAATCAGGAAATGTTACTTAGAACTGTTATTCAATAAACTTTGAAGAATATTTTTGGTGACTTTGTTGGGAGACAGGAGTACATGTTTGTGCAAGACCCACTCGCTGTGTGACATATAAATGTCTGAAGGAAATGATAGTTGTGAAACAAGAGCAAATGCATTGTGAAAATATAGGAAAAATATTTGGTCCATGGGAATATCTCCTTGCAAAAAGTACTTTGGTAATACACACTCCCTCTTGCACAGTGTGCAATTAAGTTGTTCCAAGCAAGAAGTTGTTGGAGCAGTACAAGCACCAGCCCTGCCAGGGGCTGTATGTTACAGGCTCCTGGTACATACAGGACCTGCTGAAATCAATTGGTCTTGTTGCAGGTGCATGGTAGGACCAGGGCACTGGATGTCAGATTTGTAGGACTATTTCTTTCAACGTCATTTTTGTATCCTTTCTCTTCTAGGCTCTAGCAGAACTATTTTACTTGTTTCCCAAACCCCCTTTTCTTGCACAATACAAAAAGACCTGGTAAAAAATAGCTCCTAGCAGTTCAACAATTTTTAACCTAAATCTCACATAACATACGTGAATTTAACTCTTTGCTGTCTTCTGTTATATTCAGGGTGCCACAGCCAAAATCTGAGAGTGAGAATAGAGAAATGCTGGTCATATAGAGTACTCCTAGAACTCTGCCTCTAGGCATATTTTGGGGAAGAATGGATCTATGTCTGGAATGGATTTCTTAAGGCCAAATCTTGGTCTAATGGCCGTTTATTATCACACAAGATGTGCCCCTTATGCTGCTTCTAACAGGCTCAGTTAGGGGTGGAGGGACTGCCTGTGCCAAAGATCTAGAGGAGATCTTTGTCTCCTCTGCTGCATCCTAAACGTGGGCTCATGATGTGTGTTTCAGTTAAGATCTAATTCATTGCTCTATACCTATTGTTTTCTCAGGTATAGAATTGCTTTTGGGTAGTCTTTGCCAGTGTAGCTGACAAGCAGCTTTTTGTGTGTGTTGTTTATTCATCATAAAGGTTCCCCAGAACAGTGATTTTTACCAACTAGTACCTCAAGCTAATAAAAAGTTAGTGAGACAGTCTTGTTGGGAACTGAGGCTTATGTTGCATTTTGCTTGGCAAAATTGACACACCTGTGCCATCTGACAGACCTTTAAATAATCCATTTTTGTCATTCATTTGAAATTTTCTTCCATACTAAGCCCAAAATCCAACCAGGATTGCTCTGGGTTAATATTTTAATTGCTCTCCTGTCCTGTTCTATTATATAAAGTCATAAATCATTAATAGATGCTTCTTTTCTTCAGCACGTTGTGCATAGTGTAGTTCCCTACAACTTCTATGCACAGTAAGTGACCATCAGCATGAATTAACTTCTAGGTCCTCTGCTTCTAGAGCCTCAGGTACCACCAAGTCCCCCTGACATCCTGTTTCAGAAGAGGTTCCATTTTCTCCTCATGGCTCTGCAAAATAGCAAGTATACCCAAAGACAAGCTAAATGAAAACATGGCCATCCAAAAAGCAAGATAACTGAACTGAAGAAGTAGAACATTGGTTTTCTATCTTTTTCCGACCTTCTTATGTTTTGTTTTTTAGAAGTCAGGTCTAGGATGAGATTATTTTTAAACTGATGTTGTAATACTAACTCAGCAACGTTTCAGCCCAGCTGGCTTGCCTAAGAGAGAGTGGCGGGATGCCCATACTGTTTTCTTCCCTTTATGTTTTGGTCTAGGTTGTTTGTTTCTTTGGTTTTTTTAATTTGTTTGTTTCTTTGTTTTTTTTAATTTGTTTTTTATTTGTTTTTTATTTTTTTTCTTTTTATGATTATTATTAGATGTTGTGCAAATCTGTCACATGAAAGACTGGATCATGACAATATCCTGTCATCCACTGTCCAGCAACTCACTCAAATTCCTGAAGAAAAATAAATATTTTACTTTCTTGCCTGGAAATGTTCATGAATACAAATAACAAATGCAAATGGTATAGGGACAGTGGTATTAGGAATTGAAATGCCCATTGTGTATTTTGTACAAATATATTCATTATGCTAGAAATGCATGATGACTGAGAGGTGGTCCCTGTTGGTCAATGGTGGCTACGGTTGATGGACACCGATTATTAAATTTTATTTTAATAGCAGGTAGTGACAAAGTGGCTCAGTGCCTAACAATGCATCCTATATATGTATCTGCTATATAAACATGTGCAAATATGTTTCCATAACAGTCAATAAAATCCTATTGCTTCTCTTAGGTTGCAGAAGAAGCTGATATATGAGACCATATGCACCTAAAAGTGTACAAAATTAAGAGATCAAACTTTTGATGAGTGATTTGCGCTTCCTCACAAATTGAAGGTGGGCAGCATGTGCCAGGTCTCTGGGCCAGACAGGTTGAATGAGTGAATGCAGCGACTTGCTGCGTGTGTTCATCTGGGGGTTGCCTCTGGCTGGGAAGACAGTTTTAATTGTACTAAATCCCAGTGCCTCAGTAGGACATTCCCATGGTCATTGGTACTGACTTCTGCTGACCTGCATCCTCAGCACTGCTGTGACCTGAGGACGGGCTGCTGGGTCTCTTTCTGGGGTCAAATCCTGCCAGCAAGACCTGCTCTCTGCCCTGGTGTGTCTAGATCCTGCAGCCCCTCAGAACATCTGGCCAGAGGTGTGCTGCTTACTAGCCTGACCAAGGGAGAGTGCTGTTGCCAGAAATGCTTGCTAAGGGTAGCCCATATTCTCAAATGCCATAAGCCATAGACTGCTTGTAATGAATGGTAAATCTGTGACCAATTTAACATAATGGGAAACAGAACACAGCACTTCTGAAGGGTGCTGGGGCAAGGAGTAAGACTCCTGTGAAGCCATCCTGGGCTGTGTTGCCCAGTCAGCACGTGTGGCTGAGATAAGGCTGCTAGCCAGTTTAGCCAAGGAGGCTGGTGGGGGTGGGTCGGAGAATTGTGTTGTCTCTAAGTCTTTCTGCAGTCTCACTTTTTAAAGCCAGCAGAACAGAAGTGAAGGGCTTGTGAGGGGGAGGATTTGCAAGGTATGGAAACACTGTGCTGATGATTTGACAGTATATGTTCTGCAATTGCAGCTTCTCCCACTCCTCTGACCTTCTGCCCCCCCCAGTGCTCGTTATGAACAAGGTCTGAGCTTCTCTGAGTTTGAAGGACTGAGTTTGACTCAGTTTTTGTGCTCTGGCAAGCTCCCACTGCCTTCAGGACAAGCTTGATTTAATATAAGGACTAAAATCCTTGGGGCTTGGCCTTAGGAGAGTAGTAAATGCAATCAGATTCTTTGGTCTGACAGAATGAATAAACAGAGTCTCTGGAGCACTTGGCATCAGCAGTGATGGCAGAGATTACGAGGGAAAATCTGGATCATATTACTGATTCCCAGTTCATGGTAACCACTTGTGAAAGAGATGTGGGCATCACCCTGGTCAGTACAGTGAAGGGCTCCCCTCCATTTCTTGCAGGTGTTAAAAATCGAATGAATGGTATCAGTCGGGAGAGCAAAATAAAAGCGAGAATATTAGAATGACATTATTATAAAAAACCTTTCTTTGTGTTCAGTTCTCATTAGTCTGACTCAGAAAGGAAATAGCAGGAATAACAGAGCTTATACTGGGATGATGGAAATTTGTGCAGATGTGAAAAGACTTCTGAATGAAGAGAGAGTGAAAAGATTGGTACTATTTAATTTAGATGAAGATAAACAAGAAGGGACATGACAGAGGTACAGTGAGTAACAGATGTTTTTGAGAAGGTAAATCTAGAACCGCTTTGCCTTTTCTCATGATGCCCAAATAAAAAGACAATTGATTAAATGGATTATATGTACATTTCAGCCAAAAAAATGGAGACATTTGAACCCATCTTAAAAGGCTTACTACAATGAGCTGCAGTTCAAGCTAAGAAGCTAGTGAATCTTGAAAAACAATTACAACATTTACATAGTCTTTTCTGAGTTACCTTTAGACATAGCATACATGGCTTTAGGGGGAACTAAGCTCTCAGGCTTCAAGGTCTAAGAAAATGAATAATCTAGAGGCTCTAGGAAATGATGTATGTATGTACCTCCTATGTATCTTTATTCTGTTTGCCTGCCATGGACTTCTTGCATTTGCTCTAAAAAAACTGAAGCTTTGGTAGGAAACCTTCACATTGGATGGACCATTATTTTGAACTGGTGTGGCAACTATCTTCATAGAAATTTAGTTTATGAAGTAAACATTTTTATTTTTACTATACATGTGATACCTAGGTTTGATTCAGAGAGATACCAACACAGTATTGCATTATTTCTGGCTAGCTGAAATCAGTTGTGCTCTCCCAGCTCTACACCAGCCCTGGCCATACTTCATTGCTGGTTACTTTTCTTCCCTAGCATTTTTCAGGATAATAGCTAATCTCTGAAATTTGTAACTGCCTTGGGACTTGCACAAACAAATGCAAAAAGAAGGGACACTCACCAAGCCCTTTTTTGTTTTAGTTCCTTGTGTCTCAGGAATTTATATGGCATAGCAATGTCCCTTGGGTGAACTGAAATGAATGGTTTAAGCTCACACACTCAATTTTGTAATTACTATAGGTTAAGAGAAGGTAAGAGTAATGCTGCTCAGCTAATGAACAATAACTAGTTTAGGCAAGGAAATTCAGTCTCCATAGCTGTCTCTATACATCCACATTTTGTCTTACCAGGGCTTTGCGTGTGAGTAAAACTTAAAGAAATTTAATTAAGTAAAGGTGTGATTGGAAATTTTTCTTCATATTGTCTTCTGCTAAGTTGGTGCTAATACACAGTCTCTCCTTTTATCCAGTGTGAGGTACGGCAAGTCCATACACCTGATTGTGATCACTTGGGCATTACTGGGGTGAATAGAAAACACAACTGGAGCTACTTGAGGTAAGATGATCAGACTTCGAGAGATAAGTCCTTGCAAGTGAACCAAACCATGAAGAAACAGGGGATTATATACAGCTCTGAAAGAACCGTGGTTCAGTGATCACTTGCTTCTTTGTCTTTTGCAGGGAGGAGCTAGCATTACCTGCTGACTCATTTCAGATGAAACTACTCAAATTTGGGCTAACTTAAGAGTAAGGAGCTTACATACTCTTTTTTTTCTTTTTTAATTAGCTCGCCCTCTCTGAACATGTACAGAATGTAGTATGTCTCCATGAAGTTATTGTCTGATGGCTTGCACAAGTACCTGGTGAGCAGAGGGTTAGTGCTATACTGCCTGAACTGTGGTAAGCACTACACTATCTTTTCACTCTCTTTAGTTGAATTATATGATCACTACCTGTTAGGAGATATACTGTGTATTATGTGGTTACATGCTGAATGTTAGTTTTAAAACTATTACTTGGAGAAAAGAGTGCCAGAGAATGAATTTCTTAAAGAAGTTATCCAAGTCAAGAGATTTGTCAGAACTTACAGAAAATATGATTTATTTTGTTCTAGTGCAAAAAATGGGGTAATTTTGTTAAAATTGTATCAATGGGCATTCAATTCCTTGTTTCTGTGATAAGAAGCAGGATTGGCAGTCTCCCTGTGCTGGTAGGTGTGCTAGGGCTGTGGGTGAGCTGGTAGTGGTCTGGCAGAATGCTGTGGAGCAGGGGGGCTTCTGGCCTCACTGTGATTCAGAGGCTTGGCTTTCCCTAGGCCTTTTGTTTAACAGATGACAGGTTTGCCCTTTTTGTACTCCAGCTCCAGAATCCCGAGTGAAAAACAAAATCCACAGCAAACTGAAGTTTTCCAAGTGAACCTTCCCTTGTTTTTGCAGAAGGTTCCCTGTGTGAAAATGTCACTGCTTTGTGTGCTGCGGCTGAAGGATCTTTAGGGCTGCACCAGGTTGCTCAGGACTGTCCAATGCATTTGACTGGAGTGATGCTCCAGACAATTTTCTGAAAAAGCTCAAAACCAATTTATTTGTTTTTCTAAAGCATTTATTACTTTCATTTGGGCTCATGCTCTCAGCAGGCTTGCAGATAAAGATCAGATTTAGAAAGAGTTTGGTGTTGGCTTTTTTTGCAGGGTGGTACTGCCGCTGAAGCAGGGACCTCCTGAAAACTGGGTCCTACAACCCATAGTATTTATTGCTAGTGCTCTATGTCTGTACTGAATTGGGAATGTGAGGACAGAAATAACAGCGATCAATACAATTTGGGCTTTTATGTAAAAGGTTATGTTAGAGTGGCAATGGAACTGGTAGGTGTCAGTCCTTGGCCACACCTGCAATACTGTATGAAATCCTGGGAACAGCATCGTTACAAAAATATTGACAAACTGCTGAGAAGGTGAGAGCAACGACAAAGCATTTGGAGCAGAAGGGACCAAATGATGAGAAGGGATTAAAAAAAAGCTAAGTGCCATATCTATGACTTCACTAGAGAATGATTGATGGGAAACACAGATAAGTTTGAAAGGAGTCTGAATTGAAAAAGAAAAAAAGGAGAGAATAGTTAGGACAGTACAAGAAGGTATAACTAAGAATGATGGGGTGAAATTAAGCAAGAGAAAATTTAAGGTGAATCTTAGGAAAAAATCATTACTGAAATAAATTAGGCTGCTGAGCGATTGTCCATGGGGAGCAGTGCAAACTGCTGCCTGTATATTGTTTAGCCTGGGCAAAATGTTGTCAGGCATGCAGCCAAGGAAGCTCCAGAAGCAGGAAACTGAAGCATACACCTTTATCAGTGGTTTAATGGTTTCATGTTTACCGTTTACAGGCAAAATTTGGTTAAACCTAATGCATCAAAGCATCTTTGCCCACTTGTCCCTGTTGAAATTTGTGGAAGTGAGATGCATAAATATCTAATGTAGACTTGGATCTGAAGGGCTTGGTTCCCATCATGGGTGAGGATGACAACAGCATGTCTTATACCTGTATATTAGTGCATCACCACAATCAGCCACGAGAAGGCTGTAGGAGTCCTGTGCAGGATGCAAGGTATGCTCTTCTATGTTGTGCTGTGCCATGGCATCACAATACCCATGAAGGGCATTTCCACAGCTCAGCTGACTGGGCAGCCTGAACCAGTGGGGCTGGCTCACTCCCCAGCCTCTCCAGACCACAAGTGCAGCCCCTCGGGGTCCATGTCTTGTGCTTTGAACACAGAAAATCTTTCCAGGTATAGAAACCATGCTGGGCCCCCTGGGGGATTTAGAAAAGAGGATAGCAACAGTGAAAGGAAACATCACAACAAGCTTAGTTTGGGAACTTTGCCTTGTCTTCCATGTTCTCTCTCCTTCCTCCTCTCTGGGTGAGTCACCTTTCTTGATACATGTCTGTGATTTACAGTACATCTCGTGAGAAAGCTTAGCTGTCTCAAAATCCCTTTATTCTCTTGTAAATTAAACAGAGAAGCCAACCAGCTTCTTCAAGTAGTCTTTCGGCTCTCATGTGCTCAGCTTTTATTTACATTCTTTCACACAAAGTGTCAAGGTTGCTGTGGACTTAAAATTAGAACATTCACAAAACATTCACACATGCTAAGAACGTGAGGCCTCTTCTGGGATCAAATCTCACTTATCCTTTTTCATCAATTTGGGTTTGAGGTAGCTAGATTAACAAGTGACAGCAACACCAGGAAACAGCCACCATTGTTCTTCAGCCATGTAAAAGGAAAGCCTTCCTCTTCACATGTAACTAAGTAAGGTGGTGGTGTCCCCATTTGTGAAAGCTCAGTGTCCATTTGTGCTTACCTGGCATGTGGCAACCTGTGTGCATAAAAACCTTGCTGGGGAAGAGGTGTTGAGGGTGTCATCTTGTTCTCCCTGAGAGCTCCTAACTGAAGGAGGGGTTTGAGTGTGGGCACTTTGCACTCCCTGATAAGAAACTCCTCAGGTTCGTAGAGAACTTAAATTTCTTCAGCTGGAGAGTGGCAGAAATAAATCCAAATAGCCCATGGGCTAGCCCCTGCTGGGAGCAGTGACACCTGAGTTTCATTCCCTGCTTTGGTGTTGTCTTTGAGAAGTAAGGCTACTGCCTCCTCCCTTTGCATTTGTGCATGACTTGCATCTTCTGGGTCTGTTGCAACCTCAGGATGTAAATGGAGGAAAAACTTGTTTGTGGATCCCAAAAAGCAATAGGAAGGGACAGACTGTAAGTTTGTCAAAATTGTCAGGACCTGCCTGAGAACAGACTTTTTTGGGACACCTCAAAAATCAGTGTTGAAAAATTGAAGATATCTGTGGATTTTGGGTGGCTTTGGAAATAGCTGGCAGCTTGATGGCAGTTCAAGGACTTCAATTTTCAAAGGTGGAATAAACAAGTACTTGAGTAAGAACACTAAGTCATCAGAGTCTGGGTGACCAGAAGTCCTGCTGGGGATGAGATGGCGTATTTCTTTGTCCCATAGGTCTTCTGCAGCATTCACTTTGCATTTGTGAGGGAGAAATTTAGAAAATAAGTCTGGAAGGCCATTAACCTCTCTTTCCTCAGTTAGCAATTTTGCTCCATAGTGTTTCTTACTGTTTTCAGAGTTCTGGCTCTGTTTTATAACAATTTGAAATAGTTTTGGGTTTTTTTTTCCTTTATTGCTGCCTTTTGCCTTTTATTCTATACATTCACTACTCCATATCTAAAGAAATTCTGACTAAATTCCTTGAGGGTCTGACCCTTCCCTTAACTTAAGTTTATGCTCCCTTGTTCTTGTGTTTGACATAAGTTCAAACAGCCTTGTAAAATCTCATTTCTCTTCCCTTCAGGATTGTGTATTCTTCTATGAAATATTTTTCCCACCTTCCTCTACCCTGCCTCTTCCTAGAAAAGTGCTTCTATTTTGGTAACTGTTTTGTACAATTAATTGTTAGAGTTTTGGATTCTTTTGTCACTTTCCTCACTACCATCTCCATTACATGTTATTGGTCTACACTGAGTTTTAGTTATAAAATAAGCTTTGCCCTTTTTATTTATTTATTTTTTAAATATATTCAGCACTCCAATTTATTTCCTTTACATTCTCCTGATTTTTCTCTTCAACAGTTCAGTACAGAGCTCAGCAAACTGTAGGTTGTTTGCACCACATTTTCTTTTCAGAAAGGTGTATTCTGGTCTAGGTTTGTTGCTGCTCACCATGGAAGGTGTATTGTGTCTCTCAAAGTTTGGTATGCTTAATTCAGCAAAATGATCTTATACAAAATCCTGAGTTACAAAACCCATACATGGAAATGGGATATTAAATTTTGTAAAGTCTCTTTGACTCTAAATTTCCATTTGGCAATTATTATAAGTTTGAGCCCATACGTTAGACTAGTACTGCAAACTGCCCTACTGTCCAAAATATAACACAAATTATGATAAAGATCTGATTTAAAAAAAAACAAACCGTGCTAAGTGGAATGCTCTTGAATCCAGATGAACATGCTGCTGCAAATAGCTTAAAACATAGTGAAATTTGGCAAGAAGAAAGTTGATTGAAGAAGGGTATGAAAATTCACAGTGAAACATGTTTGCTAGTCATACTGGGAAGATGAAGGTTTCTGCAACATGCATCTCAAACTGCTCATGCTGCTTTTCAGAACAAAATTTTCCAGTTTCTTTTCCCTGGAGTGTGCCATTAGCTTCAGTCTTCCATTAACTTCCTTGGTAACTTCTTACAAGAACTCTCTAGAGATGAACATGTCTCTGGAGGACCAAATACCAGCTTGATGAAATTGAACAAATGAGTGATTTTACCAAGAAGCAATTTTGCTCTTTGTCTTTTTTATTTCAATTTCAATCAGGGAATAGAAAATCTGCCGTCTTATGTTTTACAAAATATGAAACAGGTATCAATCTCAACAACTCATGATTAGTTTAGATGCTGTGCTGACCAGGAATTGAAAGAAACCAATTATAAACTCTATCAACCTTAACATTTGTAATGGATGTTATTTCTAAAATGAGATCCTTTATTCTGCAGTTCTAACTGTGAACTTCACATGTTTCCTGGCCTTTGAGCTGTCTACAGTAGCTTCTCAAAATTAAATGCAAAATTCAACACAGACTTTTTTTCAGACATGGATATCTCCAGGATTAAACTTAGAAATAATGTAGTCCACATATTAATTTTTTCTTTCCCTTTATCCAAAGGAAGTATAACTAGAGACAGAGCGAAACCACTTAATCTCTTCAAGCAATATTTTCCAAGTACTGTACAGCATTTTGTAGAAAAAAAATTGTCAATTTACAGATTTCTACAATATTTAGTAAAAGTAAAAAAAAAATTGTTATTGTCTAAAATATATGACAGCATTTTGTATCTTGAGCAAGATTATGAGTTCCAGGACTCCTGTTGGCGCTGCTCAAACATAGTTTTCTGAAAAGATAATGATGCTTTAGAGTGATTTGGCTTCAGGACAGCTTTGGCTGAGCCAATTCTGTGGCAGTTTCCTTAGTGCATTTCTGGACTTGCTCCTAGCAGAGGCACATGCTCTGTTTTAGGAGCAAAAGAGTGCCTATCTGGTCTTTGTGTTTCATGCAGTGATCCTTGATCCTCCAGCTAACTGGTAGGAGCTAATTTGTTTAATTGCTCAAGGCTAGGGTTTTCCCTGTGCCATTCCACACAGAGCACACTCTGTGCAGTACCTGCCCCAAAGGAGGGCAACGAAGATGGTGAAGGGCATTGACAGGAAGCCATATGAAGAGCAGCTGAGGTCACTTGGTCTATTCAGCCTGGAGAAGAAGAAACTGAGGGGAGACCTCATTGCAGTTTCAACTCCCTTGTGAGGGGAAGAGGAGGGCCAGGCTCTGATCTCTTCTCTGTGGTGACGAGTGACAGGACCTGAGGGAATGGTCTGAAGTTGTGCCAGGGGAGGTTTAGGTTGGATATTAGAAAAATGTGCTTCACCCAGAGGGTGTTTGGGTGCTGGAACAGTGTCCCCAGGGAAGTGGTCATGGCACCAAGCCTGACAGAGTTCAAGAAGTGTTTGGGTGATCCTCTCAGGCACATGGTATGACCCTTGGGGCTAAGGGTCGGACTAGATGCTTGTGCATATTTTGTGACTCTGTGACTTCACAGAGCCAGTCTTTCCAGTGCACCCCTGCCCCAAGCCACCTATCTCCCTACAGCAAATAACCTCCATGCAGCAAATACAGAAACATGGCTGATGTTTGATGGGTGCTGTGATGCTCCTGCTCACCACCTGCTCCATCAGTAGCCACTGTTCAGAATTTGATGTCTCACTGCAAAACACACACACAGGTATGTGTATATACATATATATGCACATACGCATATATACTTTTAATTTTCTTTATGAGGTAGACAAGCTACTGCCTGCAGATGTGACCTGTAGGCACAGAGGTAGTGTGTGTCAGGCTGAGGAAACTTCCCAGACATGCCTCCAGGTTTAAGCAAGATCCTAGGAGGTCACAGCCAAGGCCCCTTGCTCTCTCCAGATCCCAAGTTATAACAAATAAAGCCAGATGGGCAAATATTGCGAAAGCTGTTTTGCTTCCAGAGTTTTGTTTCCATGCTATTCTGCCATGATGTGAGGATATGTCAGGATGTCAGACAGCATAGGGCCTGCCAAAAAACTGATGGAGAACTGTTCTGTGTAGATGGAACAAAACCTGGCACAGATTGTGTTCATATTCTCTATCAGTGAAGTCGTCTCTTCTATATCTGGGTGGTTTTACGTAATAGAACGAGTGAAAATGAACAGACAATGATCAAAGATTTCCTTTAGCAAAGTCTATCCAAATCAGTTGATTCCCAGATTGTTGAGTTGGAAATGGTGATGGTCATATTCTGGAACGTAGGGCCCTTTCCTCCCCTTACCTCTCAATGTAAGAAATAGGGATCCAAAACAGACCTTACACTCAGTAGGATAAAAGGAAAACTGATAGCATTTATAGCTCAGTACAATGTGTTCTGTTTCATACGAGGGCAATTTGCCTGACCAAGAAACTTTTTTTCCATATTCTACTTTTCTTTTTTTTTTTTTTTAAAGAGCAAAGGATTTATTTTATTTTACAACTTGCCAATACAGAGACAAAGTAGTTTGGCATTCAGTAAAAAGCATTTGGTTTAGGAGGAAAAGCTAAAGAAGACTTGTCTCAAAATAAAATTATCTCTGTGTAACCCATCCATGGGGAACAAGAAATTTTTTTTACAAATATTGGGAATGATCATTGCTGTCACTGACTACTTTTTCAGGAAAGAGCATAGTTAGTCTTTTTTAATTCACACACAGAAATCAGAAACATACTATCTAGAATCAAACTCTGAAAACTTTCTCATAAAGACAGCCACATTGATGAACAAGGCCAAGTTAGTGGGTTTTTGCTTTGCTATTTGAAGATCGTTCAGTACATGGAGATTTCCAACAAAGCTGATTATCTAGCCATTAGGAGTGTACATTGACAGCTTCATGCTGGATAGCTGCAGCAAATATCCACCCCCCGCCCCTTGAGTGGATGGCAGATATCTTTCCTGCATGATACAGAAACTGCTGTTGGTTTTATTGTTTGATGAAGGCAAAATTTAGCCTTGGGGTAAGGAGTTAAAATGACTAGCTATTGGCCACCAGCATGCTATAAACATGTTCAGAAAAGATAGGCTTAGCACATGTTTTCGGCATCCTCTAGGCCCTTTCAGCACTTCAAAGAAAACAGATGCAAATATAATGTCTTTCATATAGGACTTTGATTTTGTATTGCAGCTTGATTTTGTGGTTTTTATAGTCTATACACCACATTAGAGTCCTCTGTGTTCCACAATAATAATTTTTGTCTTTATCACTGTGCAGCTATCACATAATCTAGCAGCTTATCTGAGCTCTTGTAATAGGTTGTATTTTATTGACAATCAAGACCCAAATCTTGGCATTGTGGCAGGAGCTGATATTAGCCTTGCAGTTTATTGGGCAATATTCAAGTTTTTCATACGGTTCCGTAGATACTTGGGATACTTTACAGACAGTAAAACTCCAGTCTCTGCCCCAAGGAATTTACACTTTAAAATGCAAGGTGGCACAAGAGTAGAAGAGAAAGCAGATGATGTCCGAGAGGAAGACTGGGAGTAAATCATCAACCTGTGGAGCAACATTAATGTCCAGCATTCTAAATATTGAAGTCACAAAAAAAGGTGCTCTTTTTATAGACTGTGTTTTTCTTTTCTCATTAAATATTCAGTTTTACAGTGATGTTAATGTGTAACCACTGTGCGACCATGTAGGTAGCAGTTGCTAGAGGTCTAAAGTCACAGGTCAGTGTACTAATCACAGCGCGCAGCACCCGCCAAACAGCCACGGGGTACCAAGCACAAGGCAGCAATGTTACTCTGAGTGTTCTGCTACCACATTGCTTTTATGCAGGAACATTCATTTTAGGATGTGATGCCAAATCTTCCAGTCAACACACTGTATAAAATAGTTTTCTCTTTGTCACCGGACAATTTTAAGGATACGGTCCGGCACAGTAGGGCTGTAATCTTGTTTATTCTTTGCAGACACTATATGCTCTCTAAAAGCCTCAGAGATCATCACGCCCTTGTTATCATAGCAGGTATGCACCTTGTAATCTTGCTGTACTAATTGTTGAGAAAATGTGCTTGGTAGTCTACACCGCCAGAATCCCAATTGCCAAGGTAATTAATAGTGTTACAGACTTCAAGGCCATAATGCTCATCAGTTATTAATTAGCAATTCATTTTGCTGAATAAATAATACTTATGATTGATGATGGAACTTGTAATTGGGCACTCGTAGTGTTCCTCAAGGGAGCAGCTTCTCTGCCAGTATTAACTATGACAGTAACAGCTCAGAAACCCAAGATCGTTTAAGAAAATCTACTCTAAACAACTGTGACACAATCAAGGCATTTACATTCAGTGTTGGAAATGTAGAACTTAAACATTGGAGACTTGCCTATGGCAATCAAATGCTACTATTTTTGTCTATTTTGCTTGTATTTTTCTCCAATTTATACATTGTCTCCTTATAAGGAAATGCCCTATATAATTTTATGGAATGCATTACATTGTCTTTACGAGCTTTCATATGCATTCTTCACAAATTCAGAAGATAGTATAATAAAGGAAATACTTTTCCAAGCACCATAACCAATTTAAAAGAAATTTGCTCAAATTAAATCTATTTCAGATTAATAGATTGTGGAAAATCACTTCCATTTTATATTAGTTGGTACTACCTTTTGACATACATAAAATTGAACTTAGGTCTCCGCCCCCATAATAGAAAGAGAAAATGGTAAATAAAGCAAATAAGCTGTTAGTTTTAACTGGTTAGTCAACAAAGACAAGTATGGGAGGTCAGCTGCTGACCAGATGCTGCCTTCAATTGATATTCCAACCTTAAAAGACATTTATCGTTCAGTTTAGAAGGCAGAGCAGCTGAGTCATAAAACCAGCCCACAAAAGATATTTTAAAGCATTTATAATGACTAACTTGCTTGAAATAAATTAGCCCTGAAAATAAACATATTTTGTGCAGCCTATGTAAACCAAATTTCTTCTGCCTGTAAATTGCTTGGACTGAGAGCTTGTGTTTGACAAGAACATACATTTGCTTCATTACTATATGTGGGTTATTTTTTTCCTCTTTGAAAAGGGTTAATAAACTATAAGATATCATTGCTAACTAAATGAGTTCTGCACCCTTTTAAGGGAGGAAGGTGCTGCAGAAGAACAAGTTAAAAAGAAATGCAGAGCCTGTGTTGTAATGCTAACAGGCAATTAACAAACTCATGGGTGTTAATTATCTTCATACTGTATCATGTTCAATTAGCTCAGCCCCTGCAACAAAGGCAACCATGAGCAATTGCTTTGATAGGCGTACAGTACTTCATTTGTAGTTAATCGGTTTAAGCCTTGCAGTTGCTAGGTTACACCAGTCTCCAGAGGTAAAAAGCTGCACAGATGCGCTATGTTTAAATGACTACAGAGAACTGTTTAAACTCAAACCATGTATAACTCTTTATTGATTTTTCACAGAAGATCTCAGCTCTGATGATAAGGTTTTGATATATTTTCCTGCTGCAGCCGGTTCCTTGGAGTATTGCAGAAAAAATCTGTCAATATGCTTCTATTATGATCTCTTGATCTGTGGCGATAAAAACCTTTAGCTGCAGCCCTTATTATAAAATAATGGAAGAAGCGATATTTGATTTTTTTCCCTTTTTTTTTTTCCCCATCCTCCTACTCTATAATACATGGAGATTTTTTTCCACGGTGCCTCTAGAACAAAATTAAAGTATGTTCCTTTTGTATTTCTGTGTTAGAATAATACAGAAGAATTTCTATCACTAATTAATTTGATTGACTCTCAGCAGGAAAGGATCAGCTGTAGCATCATGAACTTTAACAATAACTACCAACTGATGGGCAGTTCACATCAATAAGACCATCACTAGCCTCCCTCACCTGTCACCAGGCAGGGAATGAGCAATAACCACCCCCTGCAGATGCACTGCTTAGCACTTTCTGCCCGATTAGCAATTTATAATGGTGATCAAGAAACAGTCAGTGGCAAATCAAGACAACTGTCTGGCTGCCTGTTTAATTGGCCTTGTTTGCTTTTTGATAAATGGCTCGTGACTGCTATAGGCCTCTGTATTTTGACTTTTAATAGGCCACTGTGATTAGACTACCAACAGATACTAGGTCAAAGCTGAGGGAAGGTGCAAAAAATGTTAATTAATATCAATAATAGGCAATTATTAGTTAGACAGAAGGACCTACTAGCTGCGTGCTCTAATGACTCAGAGCTAACTTGAAGGGAAACAGTGCCAAATTAGCATAACTGTGTATGCAGGCTGCATGGTGGATCCTAGCAAACATCTGTTATGTAATTCAAACAGAATTCTTCCTTTTTGGATGATGATCATAAAATTATTAATTCTTTTTGGTCATTTTGAGACACTAATGATACCTTAGGATTACTGACTTTGCAGTTGGGCTTTGTCAGTCCTTCATATCAGGAACTAAATTATAAAAGTTAAGTTAGGTGTGGTTTTCTAGATCTTTAACTCATGTATAAAGGTCACTAATACTATAATTGGAGGAATACATGCTGAGCAGTCATGTTAATACAAGTGTTGCTCTCACTAGAAATAACTTTTCTGCCACTTTGTCTCTTTTAGAAAAACAACCATTGAAACAACAATGAGCACTAAAGTATTTGTGTTTGCTATTGCTGCCATGCTGAATAGACATGATGCAATGCAATGGGATTCATGAGAAAGTCAAAATTCTTACATATAGAGGTGAGGCAAAGAAAGAAAGGAGCTCCTTTGACTCTAGTGGGTCTACTTGTCTATGGTGATTTTCAGGGTACTGCGAGTGTCACCTTTGTTGCAAACATGAAGCAGACAAAGCACACACAAGGAAAGTGGAAGTACTTAATTTGTAAGAAGTATTTTAAGTAAACTTTGTGTAGAAGGGTGTATTGGGTTTTCTGTGGTCAGGTTTTTGCAGCAGGGGGAGGGGGCTGTAGGGAAGGCTTTTGAGAGGCTGCCGGAAGCTTCACCCATGTCTGTCAGAGCCAATGCCAACCGGCTTCAGGCTGGACCTGCTGCTGGCCAAGGCCAGGCCAATCTGGAGTGATAGTAACACCTCTGTGATAACACAGTTAAGAAGAGAGAAAAAAAAAGTTAAGGGTAGATGAAGATGGCAGCCAGGGAAGAGCAGAGTTAGAACATATGAACAACAATGCAGATACCCAGGTCAGTGGAGAAGGAGGGGCAGGAGGTGCTCCAGGTACCAGAGCTGAGGTTCCCCTGCAGCCCATGGTGAAGACCCTGGTGGAGCAGCTGTGCCCCTGCAGCCCATGGAGGAGCACAGGGAGCAGAGATCCACCTGCAGCCCATGGAGGAGCCCACGCTAGAGTAGGTGGATGCTGGAAGGAGGCTGTGACCCCATGGAAAGCCAATGTTGGAGCAGGGTCCTGGCAGGGACCTGCTGACCCATGGGGAGAGGAACCCAAGCTGGAGCAGGATTTTCTTGGTAGGACTTGTGGCCCTGTGTGGACCCATGCTGGAACAGCCTGTGCCTGAAGGACTCTGCCCCATGGAAAAGTGACCCATGTGGCAGCAGTGTGTGAAGAACTGTTGCCCATGGGATGGACTCACACTGGAGAAGTTTGTGAAGGACTGTCTTCCATGGGAGGGACCCCACAGGAAGCAGGGGAAGGACTCTCATCTCTCAGCAGCAGCAGAAAACAACTGGCCATAACCCCCATTTCCCATCTCCCTGCACTGCTGGTGGGGAGGAGGTAGAACTTGGAAGGAGGGAGAGTGGGGGGAAGGCATCTTTAAGATTTATTTTGCTTCTCATTCTTAAGCTCTGTTCCTATTAGTAATCAATTCAATTAGTACTCCCACTTGGAGTCTGTTTTGCTTGTGATGGTGACCAGTAAGGGATCTCTCATAGTCCTTATCTCACGAAATCCTTCATTACATTTTCTCTCCTCTGCTCTTCTGCAGGGGAGGAGTGAGAAAGTGACTTTAATGTGTCCCTGGCATCCAGCCAGGGTCAAACCACTACAAAGGGTAATGGCCCTAGATTTTAGGGGAACCTTTATTCTTGCAAGCTTAAAACTCTAAGCAAGGTGATCTGTTGTGATGGTAGAGGTTAGAGGAGATTTATTGAGTGCATTTTCTTGTAAGTAGTTTAATTGTTTTCTCTTTTCACTAAAATGGTCAGAAATCCTTTATGGTGGAGATGGTGATAATGCATGCTATATGATATTGTTCTGCCTGTGCTTCTTCCTCTCTCCTGCCCAAATACCTGCATGTGTGTGCTTCGGTAAAGAATTACTGAGAGTCAAGCTCTGATACAGCTTCACTCTGGATATTTCTAAGGCAACTGCAGTCCCCACTAATATCGCTGTGCCCTTGATGGGAATTCTGTCATGAGTGAAGAAGACACTGATAAAAACAGAGTTGAGGCCTCATTGTCAAGCCCAAAAGAAACATCTGTGACTGCAGGCTCAGGAAAATACTGCAGTCTCTGTAGAGGCCTGTCCTGATGGAGCTGGAAAAACTTGTTAAGGGCCATATCATTATATATATGTATAATTCCATATCTATATCACAAAACATGCCGAGTTGGAAGGGACTCACAAGCATCATTGAGTCCAACCCTTAGCCATGTGCAGGACCATCCCCAAGAGTCACACCATGTGCCTGAAAGTATCATCCAAACGCACCTTGAATTCTGTTGAGCTTGGTGCTGTGACCACTTCCCTGGAGACACTGTTCCAGCACCCAACCATCTCTGAGTGAAGAACCTTTTTCTAATGTCCAAACTAAACCTCTCCTGGCACAACTTCGGGTCATTCATTCTCTTGGATCCTGTCACTCGTCACCACAGAGAAGAGATCAGTGCCTGCCCCTCCTCTTCCCCTCACAAGGAGGTTTTAGCTGCACTGATATCTCCCCTCAGTCTCCTCCAGGCCTCAGCTGCTTCTCCTATGGCTTCTCCTCAAGGCCCTTCACTATCTTTGTTGGCCTCCTTTGCACGCTCTCTAATGGCTTAATATCTTTCTTATATTGAGGTGCCCAAAACTTCCACAGTATTCAAGGTGAGGCTGCCCCAGTGCAGAGCAGAGCAGGACAATCCCCTCCCTCACCTGGCTGGTGATGCTTTGCCTCATGCCATTCAGGACATGATTGGCCCTCCTTACTCGTATTCACCATCAACCAGGACCCCCAGGTCCCTTTCTGTGACACTGCTTTCCAGCATCTTATTCCCCAGTCTGTAGCTGTCTGTATCTTTTCCACATGCAAAATCAACAGGTGTCACCAATCCCTGATTTGTCCAGTCAGTAATATATGCAGCACTAAGATCAGGTTGATGGACTGTTACTTTGGACACAGTCTGGCTCTTGGAACCCCTACCTCAATATATGTTACAACAGGTTAGAACAGAAAATTATTGTGCAGAGTTTTCTTTACATATTTCAAAATTATTATGTGACATATTCTACAGTTAATGGAAAAGACAGGCTCTCAGTGTCTGAGAACTCACTTCTGTTGACAGGATGAGAGGTATGCTGTGTGAGATGTCTTAAAAACAGTATTTGGGAAAGAGAACATGCACCTGGCATATCTTCTTTTGTAGGATTTGGGTGTCTGACTGCTGAGAATCTGCAGTGCTGACTGACAGAGAAGGGAAAGAAGTGCTTTGTACTCAGCAATTAGAAAATTTTGCTGGAATTTCTCTTCTAGTCAGAGAGGAAAATGCAGGAAGCCTGCAAGATTTGGGAGAAGATTGGTCACTGTTTGTAGACTTGGACCAGCATCTATGTATTACTCTGTATGAGATGTGCACTCGATGAGGGCAGATGGTACATGTTAAAATAACAGAATTGCAGGTCTGGAAGCAAAAATTGGGTAGCGGTGGTGTCTGGCACCTCCTTCCCCCTCCTCACCTGCTCATCTGTCCCTTGAACTTGACTGTGCCTTGTGGAGACCACTCTTGTCCAACAAATATAGGGAGCATAAACACTTATGTTCCTAATTTTTTCTCTTCTTACTGGTCTCTTATTCAGTAGTTCCCTTTCTAGAGTGCCACAAGCTTTTCTGGTGTTGCAGTTTGGCAGGCACTGCCGTGTGAAGGTGCCCTCTGCTTGGCAGTCTAATGCTTGGCAACCATAAGTCTGCAAGAGCTCACATGGACTAAAAGGGAATCATAGTAGGTACAAGCACGAATTAACTCTACTTGCTATGATAGATGTTCAATATTGCGTTGTTTATTTGCAATAGAAAAGTACCCAGAGATCTTAGAGGAGAATTGTGGGATAGTACTATGATTAAAATATCTGTCCCAAAGAGTGTAAGAGCTGAATAAACAAGGTGGGAGGAGATGTTTCCACTTCATCACTGGTGGATGTGATGCAGAACCAAGTGACCGAGGCAGGCTTTGTTTACTTTCCTACCTCCTGAGCTCCAGCCTGAAGTCTTATCCACAGAACTGTCCTCTTCAATACATCAAAAAATTCCTATAGTATTTTAAATAAGCAATGCTTATGGGTACACATATAACCTATAATCATATTGGTTTTCTACTAACATGCACAGAACTTTTTTTTAATATATACTTACAGCAAATTGCAAATGAAAGGTGTGACTTCAAAGAATTATCTCCTCACTTAAAATCATCTTCATTTTTGATTTCACATTGAGGAGTGAATCATAAGAAAACATATCAGCTAAGTGTTTCAGGTAGCAGTGGCTTTTCACCTCCTAAGGATATTTTACTGCTTATCTATCTACTCAAGTTCACTTATATGAAGAGAAAAGTATTTTGTGATTCCAGCTTTTATAGCCAAAATGTACTTATCAGCTTAAGGAATCATACGTGTTAGTACTTAAATTTTTATATTCTGGTTGATGCGCAATGGAACCTTGATAGAGGGGCACTGAAAAATGATCATTTTCAAGCTTTAGAAGAGCTTGTTTCCCAAGAAGAAGTCTCTCCATTAAGTTTCAGAAATAAAAGGTAAATAAAGAGAAGTCTACTACAGAGCATTTACATGCTTCATATAATTTGTGATGTATTTTTCCATTGTGACTGTCATATTATTACAAATACTGCTGTTTAAACACAAAATCATCTGAATTCAGTAAATTTTGGCTGTTTCAGGCTAGATTCTTCCATCTTAGTAATAATTTCTGAATATTCTATTATAAAGAAAAAACTTCCATTATCTACAGCTGAATTTAAAATCCTTGTTTTTTGATTTACATGGACTATTTGAAGGCATCTGATAGAGTAAAAGATTTTTTTAAGTTCTAAACTTCTATTTAGACAGGATTTGTCTTGAAAGTAATTTGCTTAATATACAGGAGTTTTGAAATCTTAAGGGCATCTAACTTCATCTCAATTGTTGTCTGTTATCTCTCTCTTAAGCATTCTTGATATCTAGAGATTTAAGCATTAGTCTGGAGGAAGAAAAAAGAACCAGCAACCCCCTCCTGTAGTGTATATACCCTGACTGACCTTTCTGTATTCTCATTTATTTTGCATAAATTATTTTACTAACCTCATCAGGGAAAGAATTGTGAAAATGTATGGTTTATACAGCATGGACACATTGCACTGAAAATCATGCATGATACAACACGTTTTGGTACATAAGGACTATTGTTTGAAGAGCTGTGGGAGGTTTAATTTCAGTAGAATAAACTGGCCCAGCTGTTAAGTGTATGTTTTTGTTTTCCAGTTCTCTCAAATTATGTGAATTGTTTCCATCAACAGAAGTGAGTTTTACACTGTACAGAGAAGTCTCTTTCGATATTCAGGTCTACTAAAAGCTGAAACACCAGAGTCTTGTGCTGGAATATTACACCTATGTTATGAGTCTTCTTCTTCCAGATCAGTTCTGGAAGAAGTCTTCTGAGATGCTCTGGAAGGATACATTCTCTTCATCACACATAGCCCCAAGGAGTTACTTTTGGTTAAGCAAGGAGTTTAGAATATATATATTATATATATTCAGGGTGGTATTTTTAAGGTTTTTGCCCTCACACAATCTTCAATTGTCTTCATCATCTCTTGTGAATCCCCATGTAACAAGGTTATTGAAAAACATAGGAAATTATTGTCTCCTTTGAAAAAGGAATTTGAGAAATTTTCTTTGGTGTGAAACAAGAAAAACTCTGAAATTCATAAAAGGATTTGAAACATGAGAAAAATACTTACAGTTAGCCCTACTAATTGTGCCAGAAATGGATGGTTGTTTTATGTAGGTCAGATTGACTTCTTCCTATAAACCCTCAATTATTTGCTATTGATACCTGTGATGGTGAATTTCTGTGCTAGATGGATGCTGTTTGAAATTCTCTGAGCCCAGAGCAGAACTTTTATCCTGAGTGAATGTACAGTAAGCTCTGAAAGAATAGCTGTTATCTGAAGGTAGTCAATGTTTCCTATATTAAATATTCTTTTACTGTATAAAGTAGCTCAATAGAAAAAAATACAGTACACTGCAGTCTTTCCCTTGAAGATTTTATATTCTTGCATCATGGAGCACAATTGTCTGTAAAGCTCATCCAATGTCAGCATAGCATAGAACTTGCATGCAACACTAGAAATAACAAACACTTTTATTGCACAACTTCCCATATTAAAAATTGGCTTGAAAGTTCTTTCTTTTAGTTCTTATAAAAACACAATCACAGAATAACAGAGTCATTATGGAAGGGACCTCTGGAGATAATCTAGTCCAATGCATCTCATATTGAAATGCAGCGGTGATGATTTTTGTTTGATGTGGGAGACATATCAAACACTTAATATCCAACAGGTTTGATTCAGGAAGCTTGAACTTCTTGTCTTCGAATTTTGCTTTATTCATGGATTTCAAACATTAAGGTCTCTTCCAGAAAATTGTAAGCCCTGGAAAGTTGCTGTGTGTATCCCAGATTTACATATAGGGATGTATATTGGGTTTGCTGGTTTTGTTTGAGCAACATCAGAAAAGTCCTTTCTCTTTCCAAAACAATATTCCATTTCTTTTTCATGGTGTCTTGAATGAGATCTTGACTATTGCATATATAATGTGCATTTTTACCTGTGTGTTTTTAATACTTTTATTAAAACCTATGTGAAGTCAGTTATTTATGGATTTAATTTTTAAAGGATATGACTTTATAAGACTTGAATTTTATTAGCTTTTTATTTTAAATCGATAGAGAACACTTTCTCATAAGCTGTCATTTCAAAGCACTGGGTTGAGATTTGATAAAAGATGTCTCTATCTCCCCTGTTTTGCACAGTCTGTTCATTGGCTACCTGTTACCCCATCTTCTTGGTAAGATACAGTATTGATCTAGGTCATTATTGCTCTGGGCAAGATAATTGATTAAAATAAATCCTCCAGAGATTTGTAGTGTTATCTTCTGTATTCAAAAAACAGGTTCTAGAATCTCAGAGGAACAGAATCCATGAAAAATAGTTCTGATTTTCTAGACCCATAACACCATTTCTGCTAGTACTTTGCCTTGTGTTTAGCAGGTTTGGCATGACAAACTTTTCAGGGCAGGGATTCTGCTACTCTTTGTGTGCTCTGTTGATGAAAATGTCTCTCTCCTTCTACATTTGCCTGATTCTTAAACATTACTATCCAGATCATAAGTATTTGAGATTTGTGAACATAAGTGGCATGATGTGGGTAGAGACTCTCGATATATTAACAGTACAGTATTGAAATTTAAACCTGAACCCAGCTATAGTGTCAGAAGATGAAACTAGGGCATGGTCCTGGTTGCTCATATTAGAGATAGGTTGAATTAAAGCCCTCTAAATTCAGAACAAAGGCAGATCTCTGCTGTTTTCAATTTTTTTCATATTGAAGTTATCTGGAGATTTACTATTGAAATTCAATTAAAATATCTGTTAAGGCATAATAGGTTTCAACAAAATTATCTTCATCTCAAATTGCATTGGAAAACTCTCAAATTTACAATTTCAAGTGCATTGTTCTCCTGTGTTTTAGGTGATATGTACCTTTTGTTACAGATAAGTTATCAAATAGAAAAGTGTCAGGGAAGAATGTTCTCTTTATGTTAAGCAATACTCTCAGAACTTTGTACTGGAATTTATGGTTATATGCTGTGAAGAAAGTACAGACTTTTAGGTGCCATTAACATGAAAAAACAGTCCAGCAAAGATTTAAAAAAACCAAATATATATACATAGGAAGAAGGAAATAGATTACCTAGGAAGTATCTGGAGCCAGGTATTCTACTGTAGCTTTTTTCTTCCTACACAATGTGTTACCTTTGTATAATAATTATATGATCTCTGCGTGTTTTATCATTATTAATGAAAAAAACCCTGTAGGAACAAAATCAGAATTCTTGATACTTGGGGATTTATTTTTGGCTGGATTAACATAGAAACAATGGCCTTTAAGGGGACTAATGGGGTACTGATGGGATTGCATGGTTGTCCTCAGACTGAGCCATGTGCTGTGAACTCAGATGCACAGGATGCATTTGGGAGGAAAGTAAAAATTCTGCTCTCGTCTAAGCCCAAATCCTGTAAGACTCATTCAAAACAAAATCCTTCAAGTGTATCCATTTAATCTGTGAGACCAGATACAAGAATAATTTGAATGTACTGCTAATCTATAGATCTCAAGACACTGGAGCTTCTCCTAGGGGCTGCCTGAGATGCTGCCTGACATGGTGATGCTCATATAGCTCATTGTCTGAAGAGACTTGAGCACCTGCTCTCTGCTTATCAGCCTTGCCCAGAGTCTCAAAACTGCTTTAATTTTAGTTTAAACCCAGAGTGCACAGCATGAGCACTTGGACATACTTTCAACATACTGCAACTTTTACCTTTGGACTGCCTAGGAGCAAATAGAGCAGGAAAGCAATCCTAGTGTCCTGGTATAGCTACACTATTTTATTAGGTAGAAATTAAAATCATTGATGTGAGAAGAAAAAACCTGTCATGCAACTTCTTGAGAATTTTCATCTTTTCAAAGAAAACTTCCAACTTACTTAAGTGAATCTCTAGCTAGTCAAAAAGTAAGACTTCAAGGGAAGCAAAACAACCTCTCCCTAAGAGGAGTTAAATGGGATCAAGCTTAGAAGAATGGTTGCATATCTAGATTGCCAGATACCACTTGTATTCACATAAAAACTCACCAAACACCGAGGGAATTAAATTATACTACTTTCTGGTTTCTGACAGAAAAAATATTCTGCTCTTGGCCACCCCAAAGCAGTCTTCTTCTCCTATAATTTTTATGTCTTACATTTATGTTTTTACATTCTTGTAAAAATTCAACTACATTTTTGAAAAAGAATGCTTACTCAATGTTTTTACCAAAGTATTTTTCTGGATGAAGTTCAGATGAAGGACACAAGCAAATGCAGCATCTTCACCCAGCAGCTGTGTGAAGCTTCCATGTCTGCAAGCCAAATTAAATTAAATTAAAGGACTAATTGCAATTCTACCACCTTAGGAGAAAAAAAAAAACCACAGACAAAACAATTACACTTTACTTTGATCTTACCCATTAGTATTTTACTTATAAAATCCATGTTCAAATAAAGCAAGTAATTTATCCCTGAACACAGAGGACCCCAGACCTTGCACTGGAGATCAGCAGTGGCACCTTGTAGCCCAGTCACTGTGCTGCTGCTCTCCAGGCCCTGCATGTCACAGGAACAGATCTATTTGACTTTGCTCATGGGCAAGTCATCTTTTGAGATTGACTTGAATGAAAAGCTTGTCACTAAAAGCAAGTGCCTCCCAAATGTTATATGGACCTGATGGTCTCTTTATCTGTTTTTATATATGTTCTTTCTCTTGTATTTGGTGAGGCATCTTTGGCTTCCCAGACTTTCAGATTGGAATGAGACTGTAACTTAAGGTTTACCACCTTCTTCGTTTGTACCTTACAACCCTTTTCTACTGTATGTCAACTCTGTGCTGAATAAAAATAAACTGTATGTTAAGTATATCATAAAACCTGCTGGTACATCCATAATTTGTGCATCCAACCACAGATTGTGTTATAAATAATTGTTCTTCACTAGACTCTATTTTTGGCAGTCAGCCTGTAGCTGTATCTTTCCTCAGGAATTGTTCAACACATTAAAAATTACCACATGGTTAACTAATGTTCTGTTTAGCATTTTTGCAAAGAATAATTGACATAGTTGCACAATCAATGCTGTCTATACGAACTTAAATTTAGCTGTTTCAGCTCTCATTAATGCAAAAAATTGCATGAAATGCTATATTTTGATGGTAAAAAGTTTAATAAATGAAGCATAGCTCTGCTTTTCTGTCTTTTATGTTATGCAAAATAAGCAAGGATTTGTTCTTTGGTGTAGTGAGGTGTTTTTTGAGGGGGGAGATTTTGTTAAAGAAAGCTTTGGATGGGCCAAATAGGTGACTAAATTTTCAATGAACCTCCTAGGATTTCTTTTTTCAATACCACTAAGTTGTCAATTTTGAATTCTATTCCTTGTTTTTAATGGTTAGTATATTTTAAAACTAGAGAGGCTTAATTGTGACATATGAAAGTCCTTATTTAGGGTAGATTTTTAATTTGATTGCTGTCTGCCCTGCTGTGTAAATAGTCTCTTGGGCATGGATTTTTAAGAGTGTGTGTTCTCCTTTACATTTCACTGTGTGACAATTCCTCCTTACCCATCCTGTCCATCCTCTGAGCAAGCCAAGAGCAGACAATAGATACATACTAATGGAGCTGTGTACTTGCCATCTGTAAGAGCAGCTGCTCTCCTGCATCTGTACAATATGTTGGAACTGAGAGCTTCACTAATCTGCATAATAAGGAGAAGGCTTATCCCACTCTAGCTAATAATTGCAAGCAATCGATGCACTTCATTCCCCCACTGTAGAACACAACAAAGTTTCAATATGTTTACATATTCTCCAGATATACAGAGGTCAAGCAAAAGAATGGACTGCTCATTCTGCCTCGAGCAATAAAAAAAATTCCATTCTCTGTCATTTGTGAAAGTGTTATCAACAAAACCCTGTTATTGCATTCTTATTTTGTGATTCAAATAAAAAATTAAAAACCTTAAGGACTAAATTAAAATATCAGTACTTCCAATCAAGCATAGCTTTTAAACTGTCTGCAGTAGTGAGTGTTTTGTTTGTACTATGATCCCTTTATTTAACCCTGACCCCTAAAAAAACATTGAATTAGCTATCGTATGATTTCCCCACCCTATGTCCTACTGAATATAACCCACATAGAGGAGTGATACTAATCGTTGATACTAGTACATGACATACAGACACTGGTGGAAGAGTGTACGAATGCCCTTCTCCTAACTGTTATGCTCATAAAGAATGAATTTGAAATTCACAACCATTTAGGAATGGAAATCTGGTTCATAACTCCCATACAGGCGAAATAACTGTAATTCTGTGTTAGACTGAGGAAGAACAGAATGAGAAAGAAAATAGGCCAAGAGCAAGTGATAAGAAATATTTATTTTCATTTCATTTATGACACCAGGGTGAGATGTATATCTCATCTCTATCACAATCCTGCAGACAGCAAGGCTGAAAGCAGAGAAATGATGAGCAAAATTTCATGAAGAAAATAGAAAACTAAAGTTTGAAGATAAGTGAGTATCTGAAGTCCTGTTACAAAAACATAAAAAATAAAAGCTATTCTCAGATTTCTTGGGAACTGGTTGCAACTGTGCATTTTCTAATATTGATAATTTGCTCTAGATGAAATGAAAGAGGCAATTCTGAAAGAAAACTGAGTGCAAGAGCATTTGTAGTGTTGAAGTACCATGTAGTCAGTCTGTAACTAGTTTCTTTTCCTGGCAGCAGCAGGAGCTGTAGGTAGCAGCCCATGGAAGGCAGGCAAACAGGTCTTCCCTCCCTCCCAGAGGAGGATCCCAACAGTGCTCACAGTGACTCTCTGAAACCTTCTCAGTTATTCCAATATATTTATAGAGCACAGCTCTAACTGGGATAACAACTGGCTCAAGAACACTGCATACATTAATCTATGAACTCCTTATGGCTAGCAAAGCTTATAGGCCACAAGCTATGAGCTGTGGGATATAAAAGATTTTTAAAAACTTAATGGCAGAATCTCTAAGCAGGGTGACATCCGGCAAACCTCTTGGAAAATGTGTATGGATATGTCCTCTACAAACCTACTTACACCCAAGTAACTTTTCATCTCCCACAGACTTAAATTTTTATGATCAGGCACAGCCATAGCCATGTTTAGAAGCTGTAATCACTTTGCTTTAGCCACAACAAACTCAGTTTTTGTTGGGTGAAGGCCATGTGCCCTCAGAATTAGAGAGGCTGTGCCCCAGAGCACACCTTGGGCAGCTTTGTTTTGTGGCTGCACTCGCCTCTCCCACACAGGGAAGTCCTTGTGGCAGCACTTGCTGTTTCAGTTCAGCGGGATGCAAAAAGCTGCTTCAAAGCAGAAAATGGTGGGAGCTGGCAGTGATTTTTTTAGTTCTTGTGATATCAGTGTGGTTTTTTCCTTGCACACTGGTAGCTGGAATCAGCTAATTATCTCTGAATTTTAGTTTTCGGACTAAAAGAGGCTTGTCTTGAAAACATAAAAAAAAAATATGCTTCAAATAAGCTAGAAGTTTTTATGTTTAAATCAGTCTATTATTTTTAGTTCTCTCAAAAGTCAGGGTTTAAACATTAATACCAGATAATACTAATACTGCCCTGATGTTTCTGGAGACCATACCTGTGAGAAACTGTGTATTTGTGAGTGTGCTCATAGTAGATACACAGGAAAAAGGGGAGGTAAGGCCCAACCACTTATGACAAAAAGGGGATTTTTTCAAGAGTATTAATAAATATTTTGACTCTAGTTCTGGAACCCAGGCGAGCAGTCTTGGTGTTCCTCATCTGTGTGTGAAGGTGTGAAATGTTTCTCAAAACAGAATTTAGGGGAACACACTAAACTATGCAACTTATTTCCCCCCTCCTCCCCCTGAAATAAGGAGTTTTGTGATGTCCTGGACACAAAGGAAGTACTTTAGTTTGTTTGTCATTACCATTTCAATATTGCCATTCACGTTGCAGAGGAGCACTATTGTTGATCTTTTTACATATCATACTCTTTTGATACACTGAGCTCTGCAAAGTGGAAGGAAGCTTGGGAGAAAACTCAGAACTGGTGTCACATATATGTATCTGCCTTTTCACCACAGTCAGCCAAGCTCTTTGCTCCCATCATGCTTAAAACAGCAACAGTATCTCTAATGGGGAAAAATCACCAAAACCAGTGACATCCCCAGATGTCCACCCTCCGTTCAGCGATTGACAAATGCACAGCAGATGGTACAAGTGCTCCCGGATGTATTTATAGATCAATGTAAAAGTACGTAAATAAATAACCAGCAGCAAATGCAAGCCACTTACCCTACTGCTGGTGCCCCAGTGGCACTAACGAGACTGACTAGACTGGAAACATGGAGGAAGAAACAATTTGATTGAAGTTACTTGTCCTAATGCACAGAAGGGAAATGGCAGATCTTACAAACTCAAGCCCCTTTTGTTCCTAAGGAGAATGTCAGAGACAGTTAAGTGCATTAGTTAACACTTTTGTCACCCTCTTCTCTGTAGGTGCAATGAGCCTCAGTCTAAGTTAGGATCTAACTTTCCCTACTCTCCATGCATATGGCAATGTTGAGCCACGTACAATCTAACTGGGGGGTTCACTTGTGGAAATCATTGTTTTTCTCTGCAACAAGTTCTCACTTTTCTAATGATGGGTGAAGGGAAAGGTGTGTTTGGCTTTTTTATTTCCCCATAAAGCAGCAGTAGTAGCAGCAGCAGCTTCACTGTGGCACTGATGGCAGGGACCCTGTGGAAGGCTCTCCCAGCCCCTCTCACTGCATCTCACTAGACTCCACCCTGGGGCCTTGCTAAAGCAAGGTTTATCCTAGTAGAGTTTTACAGATTTTCTGGTTTAGAGAAGGTTTGTCATCCCTTAAAGCTAATCAAACAGGAAAAAAAAAAATCAGTAGAACATTTTCCAGTGATATTATTTTAACAGCCATAATTATTACATGGTCTGTAAACGAATGTGGGCACTGCACATCTGCCACTGAAAGACCTTGTTTTCTAAATAAAAAAGTTCTCTTTGAATCTTCTAGGTGGGCAGAAATAACCCTGGTATTTCCCCAACTTGCCTTAGAAGCAAAGCAGCCTCACTTGCTTGGCCCTCTGTTCCCTGCTAGAGTTTTGGTGCTGCAGTTAGTCACATCTCCTCCAAAACCAATCACACATAAACTTGTGCTTGTGAGTAATAAACATATTACTTGTGAGATGGTTCACATATATGAAACTCTTCAGTAAAGGCTGTTAGAAACATTATTCTATGGAATATTTGGGTTGAAATTTTCATCTAGTGAAGTCAATAACAACCTACGCAGGCAAAAAAAAAGGTATATCTGTATGTGGGAATGTTTTTTAGTCCCACAGCTACCAGCTAACTACCAGAAGCATTTTAGAAATAATCTTTCCCAGTAAGCATTTTTGAATCCAGACATTTTTTTTTCAATATAGAAATATTTCTGTAGCTAAGAAAACCTGGAATATGGGAACTTTCCCAGTTTCTCTGAATTTGAATCTGTTCCTGTGATTCCTCAGAGCAGCATAAGATTACTTGACTATCTAATTTTAGGATGTAGATTTTAGTATGGATGTATTGATAAATTTAGCCTACTATTACAGCTCTGAGCTGAATATTTGTTTGACTTATGAACATTCCAGAGCTACTTCTAGATTTCACCAAGGAGGTTTCCAGAGCTGGAGGAACCATTACTCCATGTAGCAGTTTGATTCATTGTCCTTGCTGTTAAAAATAGCACCATTTGACCAATTTAAATTTCGTACCTTAATTTCAAATTCTTGTCTAATTCTTAATAACATCAACACAATAAGTTCTATGTAATTAAAAAAATATTGCTTTTTAACATGTTTTGAAGTAATGGATTATCTTAAGAATACAGCCACTCAGAAATTAAGATCTCTCAAGGCAAATTGACTCATTGGAGTTTTTTCACTCAACTTCAGTGGGTCTAGGATTATCATTTTCTGCTCACAGGCTTGAGGAGATTAGGCCTTTTCTGGATAGTTATGATTCTTCCTCTGATGAATATATTGATTGTGAAACTCACTTTTTTTAATTTGTTTGCACATTTTGTATTTTGTATTGCACAGAATAAAGATTTAGACCCAGCCTCAAATGCCTTCTTTTTTCCTTGGATAGACTTTTTTTCCTTAATCTCTATCTGAAACAGCTAGCATCAACAACTGAACAATGTTTACTAAATGAAGCCTTCTCTTCCTGCAGTTCTTTGTTTTCAAAGTTTAAACACAGTGTACCCTTTACCACAGACTATTTTAATTTGCCTTCCTGCTAACTCCAGTCTGTAGTGCACTCTTGCATGCAGGCTCAGGTGGAGGATGGGTTTTTTGTGTTGGCAATTGTTATCTCTTGCATGTGTTTTAGCTGGGAAAATTCAATGCATATGTACTACAAAATGAGAGAAATTATACTGCTTTTGGAAAAGAGAAATCCTAATTTTTGATTTTTAGTTTTCTGATATTGCTGTGTGGCCATATGCATCCAAAGGCTAAAGAACTTAGCTAAGGCAGCAACTTCTACCCAAGGTCCTGGATGGGATTTGCAGCTCCTGTGACATAGTGCTCTGTTCCTGGGAGCAGCCTTTACTGGTGCAAGCAACAACCACGTTTGACTACGTCATAGGTACAGCCTTTGTGATCCTGAGTAATCAAATGTGATGCTCTGTTTCAATTTCTCCATTTGCCAAATGAGAATATTGACACTTTCATCATAGAAGTAGAATGGAATTAAAGATTCAACTGATATAGTGCTCTGAATTGAGAAAGTGCCAAACCAAGCCAAATATTATTACTAGTGGAAGCCTGTGTTTTTAAAATAGCCACCAGTTCTTACAAAGTTTAATTTCCTGGAAATTATATATTTTTGTAAGACCACAGAAGGGCTCCTATAATAATGTGGATAGTGTTAGAACCTCTCTACCAGTTCAGTATGAATTATTTTCAAAAAGAGAAAGAGTAGGAGCCGTATATTATCTCTATATATCCAGCTATCTGGATATAATTTTAATTCCCTATTTCCTGCTTTATTTTTCTGTTGTCTCACAACAAAAATCAGAAGCTACCAATAATTTCAAGAGTATTGGTGTTATATCTCCTATAGAGTACATGTTAGATTTAAAGAACTTTGTGAAACATCATGCAGATGTCTCAGACTGAACATCCAGGCCACATGCAGAACAGTAAACAGTATCGAATGGGGAAGAAAAGTTGAATTTTAGGAGAAAGAGTGATGTGCTCACAGGACATAGCAACCAGGGTGAATTATTTTGCCCTGAGATCTTGGCAACCCAATCTAAACCACAACAAATAGCTCAAAGCCTGCCCAACCATCTTTACATAGTAATGGAGTAAATTTGTCACCCATTACTGATCCTGTGCTGAAAAAATAGCTCCAGATGTATTTCAAATATCCTGATATCTTCTGTACAAAAGCCTGCTTATTTGGGCTGTGTATAAGAAAACAGGATTTGATTTTCAATATAGTTCTTAAAATGGAAGAAAGCAAACAAGTACAATTGCATATCCAAATAAGTCTGCCATTGACAATATTAAATACCTAGTGAAAAGGAAACTCATGTTTTTCAATGCAATTTGAAAGTAGCAGCTTTCTAGATAAATGCTGCTCTGCACTTTTAAAATTATTCAGCTTTTCCTTAGCCCTGTGTTATAAGGATTTGTTCTATTTGAAAAACATGAAGCAAGGGAGTATAGTTTCAGTTCTGATATGTGGAGTGTGCTTACCTGCAGGAATATGGGCAAATGGTTACATTGGTGCTGGAGGAGGTTTGCACTCAAAAGACGAGCAAAAATTCTTTTAAAAAATGTTAACACTGCTACTAGCAGCAGCAGAAATCAGACCTTCTTGCTCTTAACTTGGATCAAGGATGAAAATACAGGTGAGAAAGACTCAAAGATATTGAATAATTGGTAAAGTCAAATTAGATTTTAAATGTATTGGGTCTTCTGCCTATAAAAGCAATGGACCATTTTTTCCTCTCATTTGCATCATTACCATGCTGGCTGAAATAAATGATGTTCCCCTTTTTAGTCTATGACATTGTAGTGATGCCATTTCACATATCTAATGGGAGCACATTTTGCTTGAATAAGCCTATTAAAAAAATTCCTTGTTTTTGTTGTACCAATGTATGCTGCGTGTGACAGCACAGCAGGTGGCTGTATCGAGGTGAACTCTAATTAATTCAAATCAAAAAGTGAGAGACCCAGATAACAAGCTCTACAATTAGCAAATTACATCAAGTGAATGCAACTATCTATCAGGAAATAGCTGCCTGGACATCAGTTACTAGTGGTAAATTCAGCCAGTTCATGACTGTAGCAAGTGCTTCTGCAAGCTGTAAGCCAAAGGGAGCTGCCTTCTTGTTCCTACCGTCACTGTCTAGCCGTTCTTTGCGAGCCTTTCCATCAGCGAGGGGCCAGCTGCCACTGGGGTGAATAGCCTGAGCTTTGACTTGGGTTGCACTGAAGCAGTGGTCCATGGAGCAGTTGTGACCACCCATTTTATTAGGAAATGAAATAGTAAATAATAGTAAAAAATAAAATGGGTGGTCTTCTTACCTCCTTGCCATTAGAGTATCCTGAGCTGTACAATGTACTTATGAGTCTTGCAGCCTTACACTTACTTTTAAAAGCTGTGCTGTGAGTATTTCACTGTGCTTTTCAAAGTACCTATAAAACATAGGGAGGGCTTAAGGGGAAAAGATTTGCTCCCACCGTAAATCAAAAGTGAGCAGACAAAGGTCAAAATACCAAAAGCCACAAGAACATTAACACTTAGGATATAAAGATTTCCTAAGAAACTAATGCGTGCTCTTTCCCCAGATAAAGCAAACACCTTATCTTTGGGAGTTTACAAAATGGAGCCAAGCTATACAAGTAACCACTTAACTAAACCAAGGCCTGGATCTTTTAGCAGTCTGCAGTCATTAAAGCTCTCGGAAAGTCTCCCAGGAGCCAAAATGCTTGCTTAAGTATATGCTGTAAAAGGTCCCTGAGATTTACAAGGAACTGCTCCATGCTAAGCTAGGCACCATCTGATAAACAAGCAATTTTAGCTTCAGGCTAAACGATGCTCTTTGAGGCTTTGATTTACAATGCTGCAGATGATATATTTGTAGTTCTCAGATAGGTTCTGCTGTGGACCTGCTGTGATTACTCATCCATGAACTAAGTTGGGGCTCAGATCTTCAACTAGGAGGTCAGAAAATTGTCAGCGGAGAAAGAAATGTTTGATAAGGTTTATTTAGATGCTAACTACATTAAAAAAAATCAAATTAAGCAAACAGGGGTGAACAATTCTTAAGCTTTCTAGGGACCAAGCTTGTGGGTTTTTGGGGTTTGTTTTTGGTTTGGTGGTTTGGTGTTCTTTTTTTTTTTTTTTTGGTAGCTTAATCTTAAATGTTTTTTGAGTGAAAAAGATACGAAAGTAAGTCCCAAATTGACTTTCTGGACTAATTTTACTTTCATTAGGCTCTCTTTTGAAAAGAGGAGTGCAATTAACGACACATCTTAAAATAGAAAATACTACCTTACATTTTATGAAATTTTTCAGTCCTGTTATACTTCTACCTAATATCTAAACATAACTTGGAAAGAAATGACATGGGAGAAGTCATATAAACTTTCAAAAATTTAGATTAAAAACCCAGACAGCCTTAGGGGAAAGAGCAAGAAGGAAAGGAAGCAGAACCTAATATTTCAGGAATACGTGGCATTCATAATTTTTATACTGATGCCAGGCATGTGGGGCCAATCCTGCACACTGCTAGGTGCCTCTTGAAAAGTGGTGAGTAGTCTCAACTGCTATTAAAAGCAGGGATTTTTTAGACATTCCTTTAACTTTGCTGTCAGGAGTACACAATTCATGGATTAAAAAAGTGTGATTTCAGCCTTGTTGCTACATATATTTGGATTTTTTTTTCCTTCAAAAAAAGAATACAGATCAGGTATTGTTAGAAAAAGAGTAAACACGGAAGTTTTAGTTCAGAAAAAAAATAACCTTTATTTATTGCTTTTAAATAAAATTTACATGTTTGGAAATTCTTTTCTGTAACACAAACTATTATTCTTACATAAATAACATGTCATTGGAAAAGCATGGAAAATGTTTTTTCTTATCACAGAAGGTGAAGACAAACTTTTAAAGTTTATCTAATTTTTTGTTCATTTTTTCTCGGTTGTTTTTGAACGTAAACCTTGAACTTTTGAAAACCATAGATCTGAAGATTTAAAAAAATGCTTTGTTTTTAAAGTCTAATTTGTAAAAAACTTTAAACACACAATTTTGTTTCTGCTTTAAACATATCAATTTTTGGCTTATTTAAATACCTGACCCATAAAGCCCTCTGCCTTGGAAGTACAGCATGCTCTGAATTCATTCCACCTTAGCTTCTTGCAAAGATTAACTGAATTTATATTGAAGTTTATAAATCATTATGATTTCATAATGAAAAGAAGGCTTTTATCACATGAGCATATGACTGATAGCAAAGAAAACATGTTGTTTCAGAAAGCCTCTGGGACTCAGCAATTGCAGAAGGGGATGTTGCCAGCTGTACTGGGGGAAATATATAACAAGATGTTTTCATTTTAGCAAATAGTCTGCAGAGCGTGCATATGGCAATTGAGATACTTAGGTAATATAATCTTGTATTTTATTATATGACATCAATTAAATTCAGAGAAGTGGCACTGACTTAAAAATCAGCAAAGGATTATAGGCACTGTCCAGAAAGTGTTAGGAATTGCAACTACAGTCACATAAATAGCAATAACTAGAGTTAAAGCTTCAAAACTGTTATCTTTACTAATTACTTTTTATTAAAAACCACTATCTTAACTCATTTTCTACAACTAGGTTTTTTCTTAGATTCAAATTTAGTATACAATAGTTTGGCTGGAATCTCTTAGTACAATTAAATCTGGCTTATGAACTGAAGAACCAATGTGTTGGGATTTTTTAGAATGCCAGCTGGTGGATGTCACCGCTTAAGTAAAAGGGAATACCCTGACTTTTTTCCTGCTTAATCGAGATACAACTAATTAAGTCCTGCATTTTCTGCAGATATTGCATGTGACATAAACCAAATTGTATAGTGAGCCTGATAATGCAAATATCTTACAGGAGGATTCTACTTCACAAAGCTCCCTATTAAAATTTGAGAAACTTCAAGAAAATTACTTTCAATTTCACTTGTTGTTTCAACAACTCAGACACAGTGCATTGGCCACCTTCCAGAGAGTGTGCTTGTGTCATTCCCAATGACATCAATGGGACTTGCAGATTTGCAAATGAATGGTGTGTATATAACTGCTAGATATATAATATGTGAAATGTAAAAGATCACTTAAAAGGTTCTTAACTTTTAACTAGGACATAAACGAAATACAGGGGTTCTTTTCTTGGATTCAAGATTTTACATGAAGTTAACTATGTTTTCTTTAATGACAGAAATGCTAGTAGAAATATAAACAATATAAATCATGGCTTTTACTATAATAGTTTTTTATCTATTCCTTTATTAAGAAAGACTCAGTGAGAATTTATTTTCCAAGAGTATAATAAGTTACACAGGAGTTTCTACATTAAAAGGTAAAACAAGTAAAAGATTGCAAAGACCTGCTGTCACACAGAGCAGACCAGGTACAAGCAATTGAACAAAGTTGGAGGTGGGCTTGGTTAACCATCTTGCTGCTCAGCTCAGATTTAGAGCCAGGTGATTCCCAATCCCTCAAATCAGGGAACCAGTGATGCCAGAAGGAAGGAGCCAAATTAGGCTGACAGCACCCATGCTGGTGGATGCAGAATGATGAGATGCATCCATTACCATCCCAGCTGTAAGCTTCCTCTATCTCAGCAGCCATGTGTAGGTGAGAGCAGATCTCAAGCTGTCCTCTGCTGATCAGAGGAGCTCACAATAGCTCATCCAAGCAATAAAAACAGGCAGAAGCCCTGTCTCCTTGCCTGTTCCTCTCCTACCATGAGCTCACAGCCTGTGAGTGTGTGGACAATGTCTTGGGCTCTGCTGTCCAATGGTCGATCACAGAGTAGGCTTGCTGCCCTCTCTTCAGACACCTGCCCTCTCCACAGGCTGCATGGAGAGGGGATCAGCAGGAATGCTTACTTCCCCTTTTATTCCGGACCCATAAAAGCCATCATGGCTGCCAGGCTGTTTTTTCATTACTAAGAGCCTCTCCTTCCAGTGTCAGAATATTGGACTGGCAAACCAAGGGGTGTGTGGTTTTCCCTGTGCCCTGCTTCTGGGGCTTTCTGACCCATGGAGCTTGGTCTTTGAGATCATCTAGCTTAGTCAAGGTCAGATGAATGTGGAATCTGAATCTTCATGAATATCATTATGCCCCAGAATTTTCCCAAATTCTGCATGCTGGGACTTTTTCAGATACTTTGCAAGGCTACTCATCTTGAAAAATAAAATAAATTGGTAAATCTCTGCGCCAATTGCAGAAGATAGAATCTAGGCAGCTCACAAAAATGTGAAAATATGCAAAGTAAACAGATTGTTTCTGCCAGTAACAACCCTGCGATTGCATCAAGCATCATCAAATTGCAACATGCACATATTAAGCTTTGAGAACAACCGAATTCACAGTGACACATTCTCAGCTCTTGAATTCATTATCACACCTGCTCAGCTTTGAAATTTGCAGAATTGTACCTTGTTCTAAAAGGTGGCTTCCAAAGGAGAGTTGTATTATCAACATAATCTCATTTGGGTTCAATTTTATGAGTTTCTTTGTAAGCTGCATGGAGAATTGTAGCGAGGGCAAGGCAAAAGAGTGACAAATAGAGGTAAATATATGCAAACTCTTCTTTAGGTGCTGCCTTCTGGACAGGTACCCATAGCAGGTTCATAAGTGTTCCTGAAAGAAGATAGAGAATGGGCAATGTGTTGCAGTGCCATCAAGTCATGCTATAAATCTGGCTGAAGAGAGCCCAGCTGAGCTGATCTGCATGCACATTTCCCTCTGTGATTTGTCATAGCTTTATTATGTAGAAGTTCCTAGGGCAAAAAAACCAAAACCAAACCTTAAAATCTAATTAATTGGGCAAATGATAGTAACTAATCACCAGAAAACAAGATTTTTAAAACAAAAGATGAAAGTACTTCTGGGCATAGCAACTGGGCTGCCAATCCCCTCATAAGCACACTTTCATCCAAATGCAAAGGAGTACAAACTCAACGATGGTGCTACAATCTTGACCCTGGACAGTATGTTGAGTATTCCTTAAATCAGCATGTTAATGGATACTATTGCAGGCATTTTTAAGAGTCTAATATATTAATGTGCTGTAGAATTTCAAAGTATTTTTAATTGCTGTGGCTTCTTCTAGTTCTGCCAGATAGTCTATTGAAGTATTTTTCCACTTACTCTAACAAAACATATATGTGCAGACTTCTATTTGATGCTTGTCAGTAGATGTCATTAATGTGTGTATAAACAATTTTTTATGGTTGTCTTTTCCAGAAGTAGTTATTGCTGTTATGGTTAGAGTGTGAGAGGTCTCTTATAATAGTGTTTATTTAAGGTCAGAATTAAAGTTATGCTTTGATGCAATGTGTTCTTTATAAAACAAACGTGTACTGAAGCAGCACACAATTTATTGTATATTTATATCCATCTCCTTGATTTTATGTAATTGATACTTCTGAGGAGACAGATGATATGTTGATGAAAAATATTTTAAGCTGTTAAAGGTTTTCATTTTTGTTTGTTAGGGTTCACTCTAATGTGTTTATTTATACATTTCATGCCTTTATTTCTCACAGATGTACAACAGTACAATTTTCCAATAAGAAAACTATTTCCTTTCAAGAACAGCTTCATGCTATTATAGTAAACAGCTGCAGTGTAGCCAAAGCTGAAAATGGCTGGGAACTGACAGACATATTTCTGCAGTGCCTTTCAAGGTCTTGCAGAAGCAGCTGGACAGAGAGGAGTCACCCCAGCCACCTTCTGGAGGGGACACTGGAGTGCTCTTGCACCACAGGAACATGTGCAAGTGGGATATCTGGAAGAAGTCATCTATCAGTAAAACAAGCAGCTGATGGCAAAACGCTTCCTGCTGCTCTTCCACTCTTTAACATACCTACAAATACAGAAACTAGCATACGAATTAAAAATTCCAACAAATTAGGAAAAAAAGAAAAAGGATTGGGAGACTTCTCACCCTCATTGCAGTGAAGAATGCTGCATTGCTACTGAATTTCACATTTTTTGTGGCATTGTCCTGCAGAAGTACTTTTTCATTAAAGAATGTTTTGGTTAGTGTTGTCTTAACTCTGTCTTTTTACACGGAATGGTTGGAGAATTTTGGAGATAAGGACTTTGGAGTCAGAAGTCTTTCCTGAGAGCAAGTTTTAACAAGGTGAGCTATAAAGATATTTTTCTGTGACCACAATAGAAATACGTCATAGAATCATAGAATACCCTGAGTTTGAAGGGACTCCAAAAGGTCATTCAAGTTCAACTCCTGGCCCTGCACAGGAACACCTATATGAAGATGTGTATTTCTATCATGGTCACAGAAAACTATGTTACGAGAGCAAAATGTCCCCCTCTCTGTCCAGTCCGTGGCAGCTTACTAATTAGATATCAATCATTAGGAATCCAGTATTGTAACCCAGAGATAATTCAGCAATGAAATAAGGTGTTTTTAAAAACTGTTTAAATGCAGAATTTTGCTGTGTAAAAGGTGAACTTCAAGAGAATAGGAAAAGTATCCTCTCAGCTAAAGACAAGTACATCAAAGTACATTGCAGAGTAGAAGTTGCCAACCAGATGATTGTCATTAATAACACACAATCCTCCTTACAATTTTTTCTGTTTTCTTTCTTTTTTCACTACCAAAGTAGATCAAAGCATTATCAGTGACAAAGACAATTTTTTCATGCCTGCTTTCTGTTCAGAATGCTAGTAAAATTTGGAGTTTTTGTCTATAAAAAGTATCTCCATTTTCAGTCATAAAAGGAGAGAAGCAGTAGACACAAAGAAAATTTTCCCTTTAATTTTGTGTTATAAGAAAACATGCCTGTCTCTACACCAGCCTGTACTAGTTTCAAGATGCAAAATACTTTTAGACTATATTGTTAAGTAGATCTGTATTTTGTATTCATAGGGAGAGTAGCACTGTGTCAGACAAAGAAGAGCACTGCTATGTCTTCTTTCCTCTATCCTTGCAATCCCTCCTACCTCCCAGTCCAGTGTGATGTCTGGAAGACTTCACCCAGATCTTTAACAAGGCTGGCCTTTCTGCTTCAGGATTGTAGGCACGACTACTAGTCCTACACTACTGCAAGATCTCCTCATGAAACTTCCAGCTACAGTCAGATTTAGAGAGGTAGAAGCTTCCCCTTGCTCCTGTGATCTCCACTGCAACCCAAAGGCATTCAACAGTTCCCGGAACAAAAATCTTATGCCAGGTCTTGCCCAGTCATGGCTCATTATTGCACACTAATATTGATCACCTCTTCTCACCAATAACAGTAGGCCAATAAAAAGATCCAGATATATTTCATTAAATACCAAGGAGTGTTGCCAAATATATATATATATTACCAACTCTGTCAATAAATAGATTTTGCCACAAATGTGCCTAACATTTGTGTATTGAGACACATTTAGAGATAAACATTTAAGACCATTTGGATATGCACAGGCAAACAGAACTTGCATTTATTACAGCAATTTTGTTCCTATGAGAATTCAAGAGGCTCTTTTTCATTGTATTCAATGGTCTCACAGCATCTGCAGTGATCTGTTTTAGTCCTTGATTTAAATGATTATCAGCAATAATTGAATTTCTGAAGCAACAACACTTCAGTAAAAAGACAAATACTTGCTCAAAAAGGATGCAGCACAACATGGGCTGTATTTCAAGACTATTCCTTCTCACTCCTTTTAAATGTTCGGGCAAACACTGATCTCACATTACCACAGGTATTCTATAATATATCTAGGTTAAATTTGCCATTTAGCCCCTCTTAGTATCACTTTAGAAGCAAACGTATAACTACACACCTTCAGGCAAACTCTGTTGTACTCAATGAGTCACTGGTTTGCACCAAAGGGTATTATCCTAGAAGAGATGGTTGGCATGGCTCCTACACATGCTTGGTGCTAAGCAAAGCCCCAGCAGCTTGGGGAAGGCTGCAGTGGCCACAGGTGTGGGCAGGGAGGCTCTGCAGCCTGAAGGGGAGGCAGGAGAGCAGCTGTGTGTGTGTGTCAGGGCAGATGGAGCAGCTGTGCTGAGTTACCCTGATCAGGAGAGACATATAAAAGCTAGGGAGGAGGAGCTTGGTTGGTTTGTTCTTGTTTGGGTGAGTGGGGCTGTGTCTCTCCTCGTTTCCAGGTATTTTCTAGTTTTAAGTCTTTCAGTTTAATTCTTTTTTCATAGGTTTGCTGTGGTAGTGGCTATGAGGGGTGCTTTGCTAAGGACTTTGGTTTTAGTGTGGGTGCTATGGCTTAATTTCTGTATGGCTTTGAGAGGATGTGTCTCTTCTGGAGCTGCTGGAAGAAGAGCAGGAGTCTGTGCTTCTTCCCTTTAGGAGATGTCTTTTAGTTTTCTGTCTTGAGCACCTTGTAATTCATATAATTGCAGAATGATCTGGGTTGGAAGGGACCTTAAAGATCATGTAGTTCCAGCCCTCATGCTGTGGTCAGGGATGCCTTCTACTTTAGACTAGGTTGAGCAGAGCCAGATCCAGCCTAGCTTTGAACAGTTTTAGGGGTGAGGTAGCTACAGCTTCTCTGGGCAGCCTGTTCTAGTGCCTCACCACCCTGATAGTAAAGCATTTCTTTCTAACATTTAGTCTAATCCTCCTCTCCTTCCATTTGAACCAGTTACCTCTTTCTGTCCTTTCATACCCTTGTAAAAACATTTCTCTTCAGCGTTCTTGTAGGCCCCATTAGGTACTGGAGGGTGCTCTAAGGTCTCCCTAGAGCCTTCTTTTCTCCAGGCTAAACAACCCCAACTCTCTTGGCCTGTCTGTAATTTTTGCTTTTTAACATAGCTTCTAAAAGTTGATTGAGTGCATTGTGTGGGGACCAAGTGCAGCATGGCTGGGGAATTAGCATAATTCAATTGGAATCAAACCGCTATTTCTGTTGTACTTTGTGTAACCCCATCGTGGCTCTGTTATTTCCATTGTAGAGATGAGACCACCTCTCAGTGTTTTTCGTAAACCAAAGAAATTAAGATTTGACTGAGTTTAATAGAACAATCTCACCTCTGTAAAGCAGGACTAGAACCAACACAGCTGCTCTAAATGATGGTTATGATAAAAGAAGTCCCACCTGTTTTCTTGCCTGTTTAAGTTCACTAGCTTCTTTAGGTCCAATTTCAATTTATCCAGGACTCTCCCTTTGTCTGTGTTGAACTATCTGCCAGCTCAGTTGCATGATGGTGCAACTATATTGCACACTGTAGACAAGGGAAGCTGCAGTTTGTGTTGACGAAGCTCTGTGGTTTTGAGTAGGAGGTAAAGTCTTTTGGTGTCATGGTTGCTTCCTCTGTCTTTGCTCCAAATGCTGAATTATCCATGTCAGTAACTGGCCACCAGTTTTAACAATGAAGAGAATTCTGAGTTGATGAAGTCAAAGTAGACTTTTATTTTAAAGGAGGCAGTTCCTCTTAAACAGAAAGTGCAAGGCCTGTGTATCCGGCCCTCCTTTCCCCCATTATTGTATGCTGCTGTTACTTTGAGTAATCAATTTTATTTTTTTACTTACTAGAAAGACTCATGAAGAAAAAAAATTGGAAGCTCCTCTGTTGTAGCATCTGGCTACCAGGATAAACAGATGTGGTGAGTAACACATTTTGAGTTCTTCTACCTTTTAGTTACTTATCTTACATACTTTTTGCCATTCATGAATGTATAATTAAAAAAAAACTGTCTCAAGGAAACTTTTGTGATATTTATTATTCAGTGACTATAAATTTTTACATTCATGTTGTTTTAAAACACAAGCACAGAGTTAAAAACACAGTCCTGCAAAGGCATTTGATTTCATCAGTGAAAACAAATTGCCCTTTCAAATGGGGAAAAAAACATGAAGAAAATGGAGAAGGTACCAGAGGGGAAAATATGCAGACAATAAAGAGCTAGGAAGGAAAAGAAAATGAACTGAATAGGAAACGAGAAAGAAATGAACAGAAACAGCCATGAAAAGAACATTTATTGAGTAACTGCAGGAAGTCAAAGCTTTAAAGAGCAGACAGAAAAGTAGGAAATCAGATGAGTTGTTGTCACTTTTCTCCTCCTGTCCAGGCATGGGAGGTCTGCAGGGAGACCACAAGCTGTGCATGCAGTGGGGGGTGGCCTGACTGTTCCATTGCCTGTTTCTCTGCCTCTCCTCTGAGTGGTTTTGTCTTCCTCATACTGACCTGGTGCTTAATTCATGCTTGTGTGAATGTCTGCAGGAGGGCTGGGGGGAGCACGTGGCAAGGCAGGCTTTCACCATGCCCCTGGCTCCTTCCTTCCTCTGGACCTCTGAAGTTGTAAAGAGTGAATAAAAGTCAAAAAGAAAATCAAAGCCAAAGGTGTCTTAACTATTACTGTAAAAACCCACTGAATTATTATATTTTTGCAAAGGGCTTCATTTTCTCCATAGTAACTTCAGACGGCAAAAATGAAAGCTGTGGCTGGGTTCTGCTCTCATTGAGGTGAACTAGATTTGGGTTTTGGAAAGGTTTTACCTCTCTGAACTGCCCAAGTGATGGGGATAGCCTCTGCTTGTAGCTTTTGATTTTTTTTTTTTATTGAAGTTGCTGAGAGTTGTGCAATGGGTATCTAAAAAAAGAATTTTGTTCTTGCTGGTTGTATGTTAGAGTGAAGGAAACAATAAAAAGCAATATTTACAGAACACCTGGGGAAATTAGATGAATTTCTACTGGAAATAATGGACATTGTGCAAGGCTGAGTGCAGCCTTGTATTTTGACCTTCGTTCTTATGGTATAACATTGATATGTTTGTCGGGACTGTAAAACTATTTACTTATGGAAAAGTTTTTGGGTTTTTTTAGATGTGATTCAAAACCAAGCAAATCCATTTGTTCCTCATTTCAAATGAAAAAATGCTTAGTACTGCTTTGGAATACTTTTTTCTTGGGGGGAAGAGGATTTAACTGCTGCTTTTTGAATGTTTTTGATAGTTTTTTCCTGGCAGCACTTAGTTCACTTAATGGTACAAAGGCAGGTTGTACCCATCAAAAAAGTGAGCCTTTTCTGTCTCCCATTAATAATTAGTTTATATTGATTTTCTAATATGAATTCAGCAGAGGATGTGATGCTATTTTAATACTGGAAGCTCTGCTAGGGTTGGTGCTTGATTTTCTTACATTTTCTCCAATGAATAATCTTGGAAGAGGTTTAAATAATGCCAGGTAATGGTATTGAGTCTTGGACTCTGTACTAAGGGAAGGTTAGTGAAAATGGGATCGAATCCTCAGGGTGAACCTTAGATGCATGCTTTCCAAAAATAGGTCTCAGTTCCCCATTCTTTCCTTTTATTGAAAAGGTTTATCAACAAGAGATACCTCAAACTCTGTGCTCCTTTCCTGTTAACTTCCCTGACTTTGCCAGAGGTGGGGTTTTCATATGGGTTACAAAACTGACCTGTTAGTCCTCATTTCCTGTAGATCTAATTTTTGGTGAACTTAGGGTGATAATGCCTGAAGCAGTTCGAGTATTTATAGATACAGTTTTTTGTATCCAAAATGTTTTGCTGTCTTAAAAGAATGAGGCAGAGAAGCTTTGGAAGAAATGTAGAGAATCCATGTGTGTCTTTCATAGGCCAGGGGAGTGTGGCTGGAGTTTTGTGCTGAATGAGTTCAGTCTGGATACCTGGGTCCCTTCAGTCTCACAGCTGGGTAACGGGGTTGTATGGTCAGGACATGTGAAGTTGTGCTTGGGTCTTGCTGGAAACTAAGTCAGGTCTGTAGTTAATTTTCATGTGATAACACTGAGCTGAGGTCAATGCTCCAAACCACTTGTGATTTCAAGTATCTGGAACTGTAAGTATCCCCTTGAAGGTATTGATGGAGAGAGTCCTTTTCAGGTATTTTATGTCAAGTTACATTAATTTAAAGAAGCTATTGGAGTTATAAGTTTTATCAGGTACTGAAGTACATTAGACATTAATTTCTACTTAGTTAAACAACCAGCAAAATACTGAGAATATGTAGTGGAATTTTTTTTTGTCACAGAGCAGGAGAATCTTGGAAGTTAAGGATGTATGACTTGGGTAAGGGTAAAGGTTTTCTTTGCAGCTTTGTGGAAAGCAATTTTTCAGTTCAGACATGTTTTAAGCAGCTGCAGGTCTGTCATATGCTATGATTCAATATATTTTAGTGAGTTGTAATGTAATGTGTAATCAGTCATATTTCAGATTAATTGCATGATCAAATTAGTAAAAATGCATACACATTTCACTTTCAGCTATTTTAAAATAGCAGGGTGCAGTAATGAACCAAGCTAGTCTCTTGTATTACTTGTGTTAGAGTAATAATGTGCAGATTTTGTTTTGCACTATGGTTGCAAATACTTTTTGACATGTAAATTCACTCATGTTCTCTATGCTTTTATTGATTTTTACAAAAGAGAATTGGTTTGTTTGACCTACCTTATGTTGATTTTTTTTTTCCAGAGGAAATCAATATAATAAAGTAATTCTTTCCTGCTATCCTCTTCACTAAACTCTTCTGAGAACAGTCAGAAAATGTCTTGCCTTCAATTATTTCAGACTTGTTTGTATTAAATCCTTTCAAAGGGACCCATGTAAATGTGCTACTTTAATAAGGACGTCTTTCTGCGATATAAACTAAATAAAATTTTACATTTAAGGTGAGTAAGAACCAGTTATGGAGAAAATTGTTCAATATATGTTCCATCCTAATTTTGTTTTCCACGCAAAGCCTGCTCCAGCTCTAATGTTTGATACAGCATGCATAATTCATGCTTTTGGCCTTCTGTCTGCCATTCTTTTTCTGGAATCCTACATATTTGGATTAGGTAAACTTATTCTTGTGTCCTATCAATACAGTTTGTTTTCAAGCAATAAAATGCAACATACAATATCGCAACTGGCAAAAGTGAAAAGCTGAATCCTCTTTGCAGAACAAGCTGTTTTCTCCCATGAAGTGCATAGGTCTCTGCATCATTTTGGATATTGTCTATTGATGACTTTCTGGAACGAGTGGGATGATTTGCACCACCCTGACAGCATTAAGCAGTATTTGTGTTAATTCAGTGGCAGTAATGAAAGTATCAGTGACTAGACTGCACAGTGTGTGAAACACTGTTTTAATACTCATTGCATGTGGTCTGATCCAGAGCCTATTCTATGTGTTTTGAATCCTATTCTCTGTGCTGTCATGTATTATCATTACTATAAAATCTTTGTATTTTTGGTTTTAAATCTTGTAGACCTTCAAGACAGTAGTTTGTGCCCCTGAACTATTGGAAATTCAGCAGGTCAAATATGATTTGCCAAATTAGAAGTAGCAACATTTGACATTGCCAAATGTTTCCAAACAGCATTGTTTTTTGGTAATCTTTGAGTGATCTGCAGGTATAGTGAGGAAAAAAACCTCTTCATGTTGGTGTCAGATATTCCAGTTCAAATCAAAGTGGCCATGTGAGATGTTAATGTACTAAAGAAAAGTAATTGACTTTAAATGTAACTGAAAAGACATGTTTACTGTTAAACTACTCTTTTAATGTCTGAGCTTGAGTATTATTGCTTCAATAATAGATTGTAAACAGACAAAGGCAAACAATGGATCTTGGTTTTGGAAATTCAAATGCTGACCTTCATTCTAGATTCAACTGTTAATAATGTTGTTCAAACTTTTCAGCAAATCCCCAAATTCGACTCTTTTTAAAAAAATCACTGTTAGAGTTCCAATTTTTAATAACGCTTTTGAAGTAAACTATTTCATATTTTTCACAAAGGAAAATAATTCTTTAAATGTCAAAACTTCCTTATTTCAGTTACTTAACAGTCTTTCCTGTGTTACTTTGTGGTATCACAATGAGTTAACTGAATGCTTTGTTTAGCCTAGGGGTTTTTTTCATTTCGGAGGAACTTTGCAAAATCCCTGGACTTATTCCTTATAGCTTTGAAATGGCAGAATTGACTAGGATTCCCATGTAATATTGCCAGTCTGGAATCTAAACATGTCCTCCCAGTCAAGAAATTGAAAATCAATTTATTTAATTTTATTTAAGTTGATCTTTTGAGTCTTTCAGGTGCTTTTTGGGGTAGTATTTTTCTAAATTTAGAGAAATAGCAACAGCAATGAATTATCACAAAACTTTTCCATACCAAATCTTAGGAAAAACACAGGTATCCACACAATTGAATGTTTGAAGCCCTCATTTAGAGGGAATAGTTTAGATTCTTCCACTTGTTTACAGTGGGGTGGGGAAATGCTGGCTGTGCTGCCTGGCTGCAGGGTCTGCTTAAAGCACTGGGGCTGAGCTTCACAGCTGGAAATGTTCATGTGCAGATGCACCTGCAGGGTAGAAGGTGTTTTTCCAAATGTTTCATAGTTTGCCTCTGGTTTAAATTTAATCTTATAGGAAGAAAATGAAAATCAAGGAGTATTTCTGAACTGTAAAGATAAATCAAAACTTTTTTCCAATGCCCAGATACTGTAGCTGCTGTGAGTCTTGGATGCTGCAGTCTGGTGCTGAAAATGGCTGTGAAGAGGCTTTCTATTTTTAAATGTGGAATTGCCCTTCATCCTTTTGAAAATACTTGCTGAAAGACAGGAATTGGTCCCTGATGGTTAGTTCACTGTCACAGACAATACAAGCCCATCCTTCCCAAACTGTTTCTATTTACCCATACTCTTACTTGGGAAGAATAATATTGTGAATTTCTCTTCCATCAAAGATCCACTGCTTTGGTATAGATCCAAAGTCTATGAATTTGTATCAGAAGTTCCTATGTGTGAGTGCTGTTTGTTGTCTTGTCTGCAGTTACTTAACTGTCCAAGTGCAATAATTTTTTAGCACTGGAACTGCACCAGCTGTTTTAATGTGTTACATGTTGCAGCTATTTATTTTAGGCCCCAAGATCAAAATTTCTGGTGTTATCCTGTGCTATGTAACCCTTCCCTACTGAGATCAGAATTGTGGCTGTGGACTTGTCGTGGGCACTGGGTTGTGATTCTGCTTCCTTGTACCTGGTGTGTTTTTCCTAATGAATAATTTTTTTCCCCTCTGTAGTAGAAATTCAATAGGTGGGGAGAAGCTGTTTATACAACTCTTCTCAAAGATACTGCCTTCGTCATAGATGTCTGTAGTAAAATAGCCCAAGTACCACTGAGAAGAGACAAAAGCGATAGGTGACTAAATCATGGTGAGCATGCACTGCAAAGCTGCTAATAAATATAATTCCTAGCTGCTGTCATAGTGTGAATATTACAATGTGGTTTTTTTCATGAATTTGTGGAAAATTCAAAAATATCTTCATAATCATTTCAGCCTCCCCCCTCCAGCATTATACTTCTAATCAGAAAGCAAAACAGGCAGATCAGATAAGGTTTAAAAGGGGGAAGAGAAACACTCTGTTTTATGTGGGAACAATTAGAGACTCTAAATGGAGTGGGAATTTGCCTCATCAGTCAAAGATGTGTTGGAGAAGCTTGTTCTTTGCAGCAGTAGGGGAAGAGAGCTGGAGCAGTGTATGTGTGTGCAGGTGTGCCTCTGCAATAGGAGTTAATATGTACAGTTATGAGCGCCACTATGGAAAACATTTTGTTTTATGATCCCAAACTGCACATTTGAATACCACAGCAATGCAGAAAGCATCATCAATAATGAAATAAAACCAAATATTTTTATTTAAGAGAAATACTAGTAGGGTGAATTCCTTGCTCTATAGTAGCTTGAGCTTTGTGACATGCCACTTTCCAGTAGTACTGGGATCTGCCTTTAGTGGCTGATAAGTGACAGACTTTCATGGTTTACCAGACTGTGAAAGTAATTGTGTGAAGCCTCTATCGTTTTGTGCCTTTTGAGTGGGGGTGTTTCTGTCCTTCAGTTACCTGTTTGGACTCTGTGAGGCAGGAGCAAGGCAGTGGCAGCAGCTGGAAGCCTTCTGAGCTGGCATCGTGTGTTAAGGGGTGGGCTGACCACCACAGAGAGCAATTTTCTGGGTCCCAGTTAGAGGACTAAGGGTGAAAGGAGAAGCATTGCAAGTAGATGCTGGACTTGCTGTAGATGGAATGAGCAGAAACCTGGCTGCCTCTGGCAGTAGTCTGGAATATAAACTGTGCTCAACTGGTGGGCTTTACTGATGACTCTGTATTGTATCTGTTTTGCAGCTTGCAACAGCTTTTATTTCCCTTCAACTGCTTCATTCTGCACTCCTTGGGCTCAGCAGCATGTTTTCTTACAGAGAAACCACTGTCATAGTTTGACATGCTTACAGAATTTAGTACTTTGTAAAGGCAATAATCCTAAGTATGAATAAAAATTCAGCATTCCAGGCAGTAAAAGGAGTAATTCTTATATTCCTAATATACTGTAGTATTTTTTAAAGGTTAAAAATATTCTGTTTTCAGTTTGTCTCTAAGCAGCTTTTGAATGATAGTTGTCTTCAGCTGATTGCTTCTTTGACATCCAAATGACATCCTGTGTTGCATATTTATAATTTAAAATATGAAGTGTGTTGCAAAGGAAAGAATGAAAATTGGATTTTGAGTTAGATATATAGATCCCAAGACAAAATTAGCAAGGAATAATGCATACATTCCTAGTCTTTATATTTACTTAGTATATACACAACAAGGAATGAATATTTTATGTTGTATATGTCCTCATAAATAAAATGGAGCCTATAAATATTTGTCAATCACTTCATATGTAGAATGCCTATTTTAAGTCAGTGGAAATGTTGTATGAGAAAAAAGTATTCAATTTAGTTCAAAGACCAAGACTGTCTTTGATTTAACTGCAAGTGGTGAATATGGCCCTTGATGACTTGTAGAACAAGTTCTTCACTGTTATGCCTGTCATCTCTACTTATGTAAAATTCCATTTGCAAACTCTATATTACAGATTTTTGGTGGCTTAGCAATATTGGCTAGTGATATATGTTTTGGATACATTTTATTTATGCTTGAACTTATTTTGGTAGAGATGGAATTAAAGGAGTGCACGCCTCTGTTTATAACATATATAAATGTATTTTGCTTTTGCAAAAATTGGGAGGATATATTGTATTATCATACATCATGCCTCTTAGATGTAGAGCCAGTTTTTGAAATCTATGCCTTTCAGTGAAGGTTTGTTGGGTGATGGATCCCTGGGAGAAGATAGCTGGTAGTGACTTTGGCAGTAGTAGGAGACAAAACAAATTGCTGTGTCATCACTGCTGCCAAGGATGTTCCAGTCCCATTTCCTTTCCTTTCTCACAGCCTTATGCTGGCACAGGCATTGCTGACCTGGCAGCAGTTCTAGCAGCACTGAGCTGCATGTGAGCCAGTGGGTGCTGGAGCCTGCAGATGTGGAGGGAGTTGGAATTGAAGGACCTGGGCAGTCACAGGGTGGTTTTGGGCAAGAACTAGTGGAACTGCCTTGGCAGGAGCAAAAGGGAAGAAGCTGTTTCTCTCCCTGTTCTTGTGCCAAGGACCTCTCAGATGTCTTTGAAACTGCAGAGTAGCTGGGGCATTTGGTAGCATCTAAAGAATTGGTTGAAGTATTTATTTCTTCTTTCTGCTCTCCACCCATTTGCCTAGAGCTGACAATTGCCAGTTTGTGATTTTAATGTTTCTCTATGAAGGATGGAAGGACTTAGTTTCATTTTTGCCCACAAAGTGTTACTGTTCAATACTTTTTGTCTGATCAGTTTTCTCTATTCCTGCATGTACAGATTCAAAACTGGCTGTGATTTAAAGCAGTTTTTCTCCATCTTTTTACTTTAAGTAGTTCAGCCATAGGTTCTGTTAGAACAATCTGTGAGCTCCTGGAGAGATAAAGAGAGCAAAAAATCTATTCTTGGAGATGTGTTTGCATTTCTTGATCTACCTTGTCTTTTTGCCTATAGTATTTTGTCTGTAGTTATTAATTATAGTCAGGGCAACATTTTCAATGATTAATTGACTACTTCTTAAAACAATAAGGCTGCTTAATAAGCAAAACACAAGGGAAACTTCTATATTTGTGAGATGTTCTTTGGTAAGAAAGCTACTATGCATGCTAGTAATTCTGGCCCTATAAAATGAGGGGGGAGTTTTCTCAGATATGTGATGTTTAGAGCAATAAACTGCTTGCTTTAAAGATGTTCCCAGTCCAGTCTTAACACATTTCTTGCTTTAGCTCTTGCTTAAAGCCTAAACTTACTGGCATTCTTTAAAAAGAAAGAGGAACAAAAAATAGTTGCACTTGCTAATGCTGGGAGAAGGAGATAAGTATTACAGCCTAGTGTGATCACTGACTTCACAAGATCCTAGAAAGGAATGATAAACTTCAGATGGAAAAGGATGCAATCAAGCCAGTTTCCTTCTTAATTTCACTATGGGACTGAGTTCAAGCTACTGAATCATTGTGCAGCCTGCAGTCTGTCCATCTCCAAGTCGTGGTGTGCCAGAGATGCTTTCTGAATACTGTTGACTTTCACAGTTGTTGTGTAAGAGATTAGCCATATTCTTACAATAATTTATACAGAACTTTGACTTTTCAGGTGTCTAATTGTGCTATCAAGGTATTGTTTATTTTTTCAAGGTACTGCAAAGACTTTGCAAACTGACTTCACGATGGGTAAAGTTAAACAGACTGCAGGTAGTGCTGGCTTTAAAGTGGAGCCTGGCCAGGTGAACCAATTCACTACATCAGTGTTTCCATGCAAAAGACTCCTCCCTTGCCACCTTCTTTCTGCCTGCATGTTTTCTCCATGTGAAGGACCAACAGCACATGTCTCCTGCTTGCTGAAGGGAGACTTCTGCAGTTCTTAAGGGACTATGTCCTTACCCACTCTTGCCAAAATTAAGTACCTGAAATGGCTGCCATATGTGTAGCATACTTTTCCCTGGAGTGCTTCTTAGTCTTTCATTTTTCTTTTCTGAATTTTTCAGCTCTTTCATCTCCCTTTATCTGTTTTCCCCTGCATAATTAATTTCACTATCTTCCTTCTACTTCCACATCTTTTACCTTGGATGTAAATATGATACTTGAATGTGATGTCATAAGTATTGAAAATCAGGCAAAACTACTTCCATCCTCTCACTTTCAAACGCTAACTCCTTGTGGTGACACTGTTTTCATTAAAGAAGCCTTGATGACATTTGGCTGTCACTTGGCCCATCTTGCATCATTGCTTTCTNTCTTGTTGACATTTAGCTTGTCCCTGGCTCTGTCACTTTGCCCATCTTGCATCATTGCTTTCTTTCTGATTTTGCAAGGGTGAAATCTAAAAGGGCTATGAGGTTTGTATTGATAGAAATATTTAAAGTGTCTCCAACACAGTTAATAGCAAGCATTATGCCACTTATTCTGAGATTTGCTTGTAAGCCTCTGTCATCTATAATGAATCTCTTTATAATATGGAAAATGAAGGCACTAAGCATCTTGCATATTGCTTGACCTACATCTTTCTCCATTAATGGAGCTGACAGGTGTCTCCCAGGAATGCAATGGGACGTTATTTGTTTTCTTGAGTGCTTCTTGTAGCTTCTCTGGATCTTGTCTTACTGCTGTGCAAACACAAAACATAAAGACAGCCTGATTGCATCCTTTAGAAGTCTAATGAGAGATTAAACCAATCAAACTTGATAGGACTTCAGAGCCTTCAGCAGAGTAGAGCCTCCCTTGGAAAGCCTTAAAGTAAAACACCATGATAAAAGGAGATCTGGCTTGTCAGGAACAAGTGTTTCTGTGAGTTTCTAACCGTAACCCAGCAAATTCTATTGAATACATCAAGAAAGAAAAATTGGAAATGTATTAAAATGACTGCAGCCACTTGCCTCGAATGCAAGAAGGAAAAAACATAACCCATTGAGTTTGCAGATACTTTAGTGAACCACCCTAATTCTACTCGTTTACTGGGAAGCTCTGTAAATACAACAGCAAATGTGTTCTTTTTCACTGGCAGGATAAAACTTTTGTAGATGATTAAAATAAGTGACACGTTGCATCACCAGACAGCAAGTCCCCTCCCAAAATCCCCAAGGATTGTTCTTGGCATCATTTATGTTTGGTCTTTGAAACTAATCAAAGTAGTGTGAACAAAAATATTCTTAGACCTGTGTCTTTAGTTTTGTGTCTGTAAACTTTGAGGTCGTCTGTAATGTATTGTAGATGATACTGCTTATCAATAAAATTGACTCAAGCATCTTAAAGCCACAATTAGACTAAAATTGGCATTGCTAATATATGTTAGTAATAGGATGGAAATCTCACTTTGTGAAACAATAATCGTAATAGTTTACAAATTAAACTTTTAGAATTATAATTGGCCTAATAATGTACTGTTGTTACTGATTGAAGCAAAGCCAAGTTGATCTATTGTTAGGCAATAAAGCCCTTGGAAACAAATGGTGACAATAAATCAGAGTTTTGCACGCTTTAACTTAAAAGTCAGAGGAGAGTTCCTTAGAAATGAATCTCAGAATATCACTGAAAGAGCCTGGTAGATATGGCTGTGATGAGCCTTCTGCTTAGCATAACAAAAAGACGTGATCTACCTGGATTTTTTCCTAGTTCTGTATATTGTGGGAAACATGTTTAGTGAAAGCAGTATAGAAATTATAATTTCATAAGTACTTAAATGTTTTAACTGATGCTGTATGGTGATTATCACAATTTTGAGGGGGCAGGGAATGGGATTAAAGGTATTAAATGAAAGACCTATTTAATTATTAAGAAAACTATACAAGGAAACCCTTTTTATTTAGATGTTCAGCAGAAATTGTTAGCAGACTTGGCACTCAATATTGTTACACTCTAGAGTTCCTATGTCTAACATTAAGAAGGTCTGTGATACCAAAGTGATTGTGGGATTATTAACCTGTAAACCATGTGAAAGACTTCTTCAGGTTCAAACAAAACAAGTTATTTCACCTTAGCAGGGGAATTGGGTGGAGTGGCTACTGAAATCTGGGTACTGGGCTGCTCAGATACACCTAGTGAGGAAAAAAAGCTGTGGGTAGAAACTTGTCTATGCTGGAACAAAAAATTGTGAGTGGCAGAGAATGACCGTCAAATCCATTATGTGAATTGGCCAATTTCTAAATGGGAAAGCATGTTGCCACTTTTACCTTTTCCTGTTTTAAAAATGGAAGCAGTCCTGCAAAGCTTGTTTTCCAATGATTAATTATTGGAGGGGAAAAAAGGTTCTACTACTGAGTTCCAAAATAGAAATTCTGTGGTCTTGGAGAAGATCTGGCTCAATTTAAATGTATTAACCCTACACATGTCTTTATCAGTTGGAAACATTTTATTTTTTAAATTCTCTGACCAAAAAAAAAAAAATCAGTTTTCTTTTCACCAAAAATTCTGGTAGTTTTTGTGATATTATCTTAATAATAATCAGATATGAAAAAATAAACATCCCTGGTATTACATTTATCCCTGGAAATTACATTTATATTCTTCCCAAAATAGTTTTCTTCTTTTAATAATGATTGAACTGTTTGTAAGCAGCAGTATTCCACTGTAGTGTATTTAATGACACCCCTCATACTCACTAAAATAATCCTCAGTAAAATGAGTTGTTCTTATACAAATAACTTTCACTTTAAAAGTTCCTATATGATTTGGAGAATAAGAATTATCTATTGAAAAGGGTGAGTGGTTCGTCTGTTTAGATATATTGTTTGTGGACAATGACAAATGTTCAATATATAAAAAGAGTAGTCCTTACTTTCAGCTGATTTGACATTGGTATACAAGAAGAATAAAATTTCACTGAAACTCCTCAACATCACAGATTTTTAATAGCTTCCCCCTACTACATAGTTACTTATCTCTACTATAACAACTTGGGGGTTTATATTCATGTCGTACCTTCCAGTGAAGGATGTTAAAAAAGAACCACCAAACAAACAAAAAAACAACAAAACTTGTAGTGAATTAAAGAGAAATGAGTTATGATTTTATTGAAACAAATAGGATTTCTTTTTGCAATTTAAATTGCTCCCTAGATGCTAGTAAAAATATTCCAAATTTTTGTCATAATTTTGAAGGTAAATTACTATGGAGGAGAAAACATGAAGAAATGCTGTTTATTCGTAATAAAGAAGTTGTAAAATAAAACAGATTTAGTGGAAGAGAAATGCTTAGAAAATAGAGAAGCTCATACAGAGGCTGGGAAGCACTTGGTGATAGTTGGGAATCATGAGATGGAGGAAGATACAACAAGCTAGTCTGGAGTTCCTTAGGGACTTTAATGCATGCAAATAATGAGGAAAAGTAAGAAGCTAAATATCCTGACATATGCTTTCAGGATTTGTTTATGGTCCAGGTGCCATTTCAGAGAATACTGTGAAGACAGTTTCTGTTCTGTATTGGGAACTTGCTGTATTTCTTACCTAAATTTTATTTTTACAGACAACAGACTTCTGGCTAATCATCTAGAATTTCTAGTCACAATACTCTGATGTTAGACAATGGGGTGTTAAAGTTGTACAGGAACCCATGAACTGTCATTACATCCATTAGTCTCTCTAACAGCAGCTTTACCACTACAATTAGACCAACATGGAAAAAAGCCCAAAGTAGAAATGGATAGAAAACCACTTGCAATTAAGCCTACAAGTACTGTTTTGCCAGTCTTGGAAATTCTTTGATATGTTTTTTATGCATTTTGCTAAATCACTTCTAATGCATGCTCAAGTGAAAGAAAAACTTCTGCTTTGGTCAGAGCTAATAGTGAGGGTATTCCATTAAGATCATAGTTTTAAAATATAAGTCTGTCCCAAAGCCAGAACTTAGCAATGCTTTCCATTAATATACCAAGAGGATTTCCTCCCCTGTTTGCAGTCTTCATAGTAATTTCTTAGCCATTTTCAGCTGCCCTGGAGAACCAAGCCTTGATGTGCCCAAGCACCTCTTTCTTCTTTAACTTTGAAATTGAAACACAAAATTCCTGAGCATTCTGAGCTCTGACCTTGTAGGATTGACCCAATCCTGCTTTGAAATAAGGGGCAGGAAGGGTATGTGTAGTTTGGGCAGTCAGTTGCAGTTAGAGCTAGACAAAAACTAACTTGAATAAAGATAAATCAGAAGGAAATAACTATCTCATGAATCTGCCATGGGACTTGCAAAGAATTTATTGGTGCATCTCTGAGCTAAAATGCTAATACAGTGAGTTGATCAGCTTTGAGACAGATACATAATGGTACAAAATTGATGTGAGTACACAGAGGGGTAGCTGGCATATACTAATTTAATTTTTTTTGAAGTCTCTCTATTAAAATTCAGTTGGGCCTAAAAGTGTGAGAGAAGGTCTCTGCAGCTAAAAGAATTTATTCCACAAGAAAAATGACATTTCAAACAAACTTCTTGGAGGTAAAAAGTGCTTGAGAATGGAGGGTGGAAAGAAGCAATCAGCAGGTTGTAGCTGTTTGAAATGACAGCTCAGTGAATTTACAAATGTACTTGCTATGACTATATTGCTTGAGTCACAATAAAAAGTAACACAGGTGCAGTTGTTGAGAGACGGTGACTAAAGCTGATGAAATAGTAGCAATTCATTTAAACACACAAAGGATTTTGGAAATGAAGGAACCACGGAAATAGAAAATCCAGAAAAATAAATGAGAGAAACACAGAAAATGGATATAAGCGTCCCATGCAGCTTGGGATACACCAGATGGTGAGTATTTACTAAAATATCAGGATTATTCATGCGACTGTATGTGGTGAAGTCTATTTTTCACTTTGGGGAGCAGCTGGGAACATTTGTGCTTATATGAGGGACTGCTATTTGTACCTAACTCTAGTGAAGGTATTTTTCTGTATGGAGAGGTAGGATGTACAGACTGGAGGAGTTACATCACCATGTTTCCTAAGTCCAACAAATGACTTGTGCATGAGGCTTGAGGAGTGTTCCTCTTTGTTGTGGTCTCCTTCAGTACTGCCAGTTACTGCAACCAACCACAGGNACATATGTATAGTATACTAGTGTAGGTTACACTGAATGAAACCCAAGGGATGAATTCTATCTTCTAATGCACTGCTAATAGTTAATAAGAGCCTAAAGTGNNNNGGCAATTTCTGTGCTGGGGACTGCTCACTTTTAGGAGTCTGCTGATAGAATGTGTGGAGTCCACACAGGAAACTTTGAATAAGCGGATGTCATTGCTGGAGTCAGTCTCTTGAACACATACGGGATCAAGTGTGTATGGCAAAGTTGCTATGATGAAGGAAAAAGCAGGATACAACCTTTAAAGTAATATAGTAGAAAGTGTTAAGCACGGTCATTTTTAGCTATTTTGTTAGTCCAACCTCGAAGTTCTCTGCACATCACCATCAGCCTAGGAAACTGAGGGAAAACATACAAAATCTATAACTACCTTATGTTCACTGAAGGGAACTAAAACAAAAAATTCAAACAGCTTCTGTGCCATAGTAGATGAAATGAGTAGAAAGATGCTAGGTTTTAAGTTTGGCAAACTTAAAATGACCATATTACTATAGCTGTTCTTCAAACGCTAAGGCTGTGACACATTTACATACGTCCCCTGTGAGATGAAGCTGGAGCACTGTAGTAAACCTAAAGGAAGGAAAAATAGTATAAACCATTGGCAAGGCCTTTATTCTAAGCTGGAGAAATTAGTGATATTTATAGAAGAAATATGATCAGAAGGGTAAGACTGTGTGCTGGAAAAGGCAGTCCGAATGTTATCTTTTTCTTTTTGCATAGTTTATACTAGAATATACTTTTTCCCTCTATTTGAATGAAAATACAAAATTAAGGAGCTGA